>VXAY01001328.1:2916298-2928624 GCA_013399855.1 Oxyruncus cristatus
CGCCCCCGCGGCCCGGAGCCCGGCCTGCCGCCGGGGCGGGGAGGCCCCGGTGTGCCGCCGCCCAGGGAACGACGCTCCCTCCCCTTCCCCGCCGTGCCGGGGCTCTCCTCATGGCCCCGGGCTCCCCGCGCTGGCCATGCGAGGGCTGGGCTGGAGATTCAAGGGCAGCATCAGTACTGAGTGCCCCCGGCCCTGCGTTTTGCCAGACGTATTTACTGGTTACACGGGAAGAAAATAGGCTCCAGGAAGGGCTACGACGCGTTTGCTGCTTCTGCAGAGTTCCTCCCACTCCTAGGAGCTGCGCAGACCTCGCAGGAGGGTCCAGGCTGCTCCCCAGGGAATTCAGGCACTTTACCTGCGCGGCGCGTGTGGGAGCGCTGAGCTCAGCTGGGATGGCAGCATGGGAGATGTCTGGGAAACGCTGGGGAGTTCGGGCCACAGATGGCAGTGGCCGTGTGTTATCATTTCAGACTGCACTCTGTGACCAGCTGACAAATTGATACAAGTTGTAAGAACCTCACTGCAAATATAGTAACACTGTTAATCGTACTTGTGACTATGAAGGATCATGAAGGATCTTTTTTTAAAAAATGGGTGCTACTGGCCTCCTAGTCAAGTCAATACCTCATGGGAAAAAACTTGGAGTTTCATAGGGTGTACTGCGGGATGCTTCTGCAGGAGAGATATAAACAAACTAACACAGAATACACATTATGTGAAAAATGCAAGTCATAGGAATATGGAGTAGCTTAAGTTCTGCAGCAACAAGTGGCAGAGCTGAGGAGAAGACAGTGCGTGTCCTGACTCTCTGTCTTGCATCTGTCATAGCAAAGTTTTCCTCCTTAAAGGGTAGAGCTTCCTCTCACCAGAACAGTGGCAAAATACCATCAGCTGCAAGGAAGGCAGGATGAGCTCTTGCTTACCAAAACTGTGATAAAGAACTAAAATTAATTTATTATTATTAGACTGGGAGAGCAACTCTGGGGAAAAAAAAAAAAAAAAAGTCCCTATAAGTTGTGCTAAGAGCAGAAATGAGCAGAAAAACAGTGTTCCGGTGAGGAAATGGAGGCTCTCCTGACTGCCATCAGAGGAGGATGCTCTCCTAGGTCACGCAGCATGGAGCAGTTGTGCCCTGGAGCGATCAGGAGGCAGTGAAAAGCAGAAAGAGCCTCGATGAAAAGAAAGCGCTTGCAGAACATAAAGGATAATCAATTCACAGTTCTTTCACATGTTAAAGATTTTGGGTTTTACCCAGAAATTATACCTGAAAGAAAATACTGCGGGGGACTGCGGCACTGAACCAGAGGCAAACAGAAAGATACTGCGTATCATTTAAAAAAAGTTAGTAGAGTCAATCTGCACAAGCAAGGTTGCCAAAAGGAGTAAGATTCGGTTAAGAATTTAAAGCACAACAGCATGTTGGGCTGCAAAAAGCTTAAGGTCTTTGTCTTTTTCATTGAATCAATAAACATAAACCAAAAATACACAGCTTCTAATATAAACTTATATGAGGAGTTAGATAAAACTTGAACGGAACAAATGAGAAGGCATTGTTAGTAAAAAAGACTAGGGATATGGTATCAGGATTTATTAGGGAAATGAAGAAAGACATATTGTCTCAGATTTAAAAAGGAAATCTCTTAAAAAATGAGGCCTAGCAAAAAGAAAGAAAGGGAACCTGCCAATACAACAATGCTTTGTTTTCATAGAAAAAGCTGAAATGGAAAAGTTTTGCGAAAAAAGGCTGGGAAAAAAGTGAAATCAAAAGAAATGTTTTTGATAATGATGGAAACCTCTTATTAAAAAGAAGTTGAAATGCTCCAGATAACACAAATATTTTCCGAATGTAATATTGGAGTTAGTTGACCAGCTCAAGAGAGTCAAACACAAAAGACAGAGGATAGTATTACCCAGAAAGAAGTTGAGATACAGGAGATAAATTACATTTATTTTCATTACACAAATTGTCACAATCTGGAGATCAACCTGAGAAAGACACCAACAGTGAGGCAGCTAGTAGAAAAGGTGGGGAAAAGGATCAAGAAAAGAGAGTGGAAAACAGATCATAAGTAGGCAGCTGAACTGCTACAGGCATTTCTGGAGACTTTCATCTGGGAGGGAGGGATGCAAAGCTCCTGTCCTAGGAAACTGTGAGATTGTTTTGTTATGTGGACAGCAGTTAAAACTAGAACCCCAGACCCTGAGACCTTACTGTTTCATTTTCTTGGCAAATGAAGATACTCTGGATAAACCTGAGAAATTCTTGAATGTGCCAAGGTCTGCATTTCCAGGAAAAGGATAAGGACTAAGCAGGAAAAGAGCTGATATAGTATGATGTATCTGCCCCAACTGGAGGGTGCCAGAAGGAAGGCCAAGAAAGTTAAGGAGAGCTGCAAGCTAAAGGTGCTTATGGGAAATACAGATTTTATATACATCTGAAAGAAAAATATGAGATTGTGATGCAAGTTCCTGGAAAGCATTACCAACTAGAAGGAGCAACTGTGATAAGGGCTGAGGTTCAGCCACTCTTGTGCAGCAGCACGTACATGACTATGAGGTATGATCTGTTACAGGATGTCCCACAGACCAGGGAGCAGCTTAATAGCTATCCTGTACCAGGCTGGGCTTTCTAGGCCATGACAAAACAGCATTTCATGTAAAGAAAGGGGGCAATTACTGGTTTCTTCATCCACTCAGAGGAAATGTAGAACTTTTAATGGAGTGTTTGCCACCATAACAGAAAAAAAAAATAATGAAAAGGAAGGAAAGCTTTTGTAGAAGGACAAATATAACAAAGTGGTGCAGTTACAAGAGTACAGACAGCTAAAGAAAAGACATGACATAAATAAAATGAGAGGAAAAACTGTAAACTTCCTGACCTTTCCAAGTCAACAAAGCAATTCAGCCCAATTTGCAACCAGTCATAAATAATGTCAGTCATTCTAACAAAAGATATCCTTACGTTAGGATACATCCTGACATAAACTTTACACTTAGGTCTAATCTCAGCTTTCTAAATACAGACCAGTCTGTTTTTACTGCTTTTATGAAGTTTTTAATACTTCAGTTACAATTATTCCATTTGCATTTCAAAATTTTTCTATGGAGGTGAAAACAACAGTATCATTACGAATCAGTTAATCTTCTGTACCTTCTAGTTTAGCAAAATGTAAGGGAGAATACATGGAACCTATGAAACCCAAGGAACATATGAAACTCAGTCAGAAAGAGGGCTAGAGATATGCAGGATCTTCCAAACATTTCTTGGGTTTTATATTAATGGATTAATAAACAAATAATGGGAGGAAGAAAAGGATCCATGCAAAGCTTTCAACATATTAGCTAAAACGTTGCACTTGTCTGCCATATAGTGGCTAAAATTCAAATGAGATGTTGGGGCTGCATTATATAAATGGTACCATGATGAGTTCCATTATCTTTGGTTTATTAAGGTTTTAGCTGTAGTTAATGTATGTTAAGAGGTTTGGTCTAGCTGTTTTTGGAAAATGACAGAATGCTAAAGCCACGTGGTTACTTCAGACAGATGTTTTCCTTTAGGTTTCTAGAGACAGGCGCAAGAGAACCCTTAACTTTCTTCTGTATGGCTAGGTCCTGGTGGTTACCCTTGATCAAGATCATGGTAAAGTAAACTTGAGGGACTTTACCTCTCCTCCTGGTGAAGGTAAGGAGTTTTTGTTAAGAGAGTTTGACTTCTGAAGGATATATAACTGTGTCAAGCACCACTTGAGGGAATGTAATACTTTGTGTTGTGATGAACTGCTGAGATCCAGTTTGTAAACTAGCCAGCTGAAGATCAAATGGCAGAGAAAACTGAGTAACTAAAATAGATAGGAAGAGACTTAGAGGGTTCTGTGTCTCAACATTGTGATTAAAAGAGCACTGGAGTGGAAAATGTTGCAAATAACTTTTGTGACTTTGGCAAAAATATGTCATATAATGCTGCCTTCCTAATTTTGTTAGGATAACGACAAGTTTAATAAAAAAAGCTAATAAAAAAAGTAAAAGGGAACTGTAAATAAGTAAATAAGTAAAACCTAACCAACTAAATAACTAAGTATGGTAAAGTGGGGACCATTGTGTTATGAAATGGCAGAACAGGTATACATTTGGAATTGGAAACTCAAATTTACTTACTATATGGGTGCATATTTTGTTGTCCTTTAGTCTGCCCAGGATATATGGATTCTATTCATTTACAGTGACATTTTTAAGAATTTTGAATTACTGGTCTTCACAATAAGAATGCATGAATTATTTACTGTTTTAAGATATAATGGGAGATATACTTAGGATCTCAGATCTGTTCAGTCCTCTGGGATTTAGATGGATGATCTCATCAGATCAGAGTCACTGCAGTAAGTCCAGAAATGTGCAGATGCTAAACATAATGCAGAATCTTAATTATTGTTTGTAGTTAATTAAAATGCTATTTTTGTTTGTTTTGCCTCCCTCTGGCATCTTCAAGTCCTAATTAATTCTTGACTGTGGGTGGTGGGATTAGGATTGGCAGCAAAACACACCTCAACCAGCCCACCAGCACCATAGGGCTGTACGTGCAGAAGTACTGCAGAAGCAAAGATCACATTCTTGAGAAGTTAGATAAAGGTCGCTATTGTTCTTGCCGCCAAGATTATTTTTATCGCATTGTCAACATAGTTGTTAATGTACAAACACGGAGGTGAGATACAGAACACATGAAACTCATAAAAAAGGTGAAGACTTTGTATACATGTGCAATTAGAGCAGTGGAGATGAGATGAACAGAAAAATGCTGAAGGGGAGCAAGTGTTTGCTTGACAGATTAAGGAACTGGCTGGCACTGTTCCTCGTGGTGTACTGCTTGGTGACATTTATGGCACTGATAAATAAGATCTCTGAGCAAATATCATTAATTGATGTAGTTCAAGAAGTGACTATTTGGCATGTTTCTATGGAGGTGGTATTTCAGGTGCATAACCAGATCAGGATTGAGGGGTTTTCTTTGGGTTTTTTTCCTATAAAGTTGCAGTTTTTTCAGAGTACAATGAGATTTTTTGGCTTAGAAGTGATGCTGTAATTGGTTTCTGGGGCTTTCTTGATTTGACCTAATTGGGCATTTTGAAATGTTGCCAAAGTACAGGGTAGGATTTTGCCAGTTTTCCGTCAATGATTAATAAAGCTCATTTGTAGGATCAATTAGAGTTCCAAAAAGAAGATTTTGAACCGGAATTGTTATAAAACCAATGAATGCTATTTTATTAAAGGACATTTTCAATGTTGAATGATGAAATATGGTGCTATAATGAACAATAAATACACATTTTTTCCTAGAGAATTTCCTCCCTTCAGGTTATTATTGTATTGTTTCAGGAATTCTATAGTCAGAGTGGAGAAGTACTTTAATGTTTGTAATGATATTTTTGGCATAATTCAAATTGTTGTTTTTAAAAAATCATTGGACCATTAAAAAGTGGTTTAAACAGGTAAGATTTCCTCAAATGTTTATTTCCTCTTCACAGTGCTAAAAGTCTAAGTACCAGTTTTCTAAAAGTCTTTAGAAAGAATAAGAAACTGTTCTTTCTGTGTCTGAAGACCTAGGGAATTTAAAGAAATTAAGTGATATGTTTGGAGGAAGTAAAAGCCTGCAGTGTTTGCCATCATCAGTTTCTAATCATCCTCAGCTCCTCCCCAAGTTCTCGTTTTCATAAAGATAATTTAAAACAACATGTAAGTGGTTCAGCCTGTCTCTGTGCATTATAATTTGTTTAATGCCCTGGTACACAAGTATAGATTTGGTGGATTGTTTTTCCTATAGTCAGAGGACTGACTAGGGTGGATAAACTAACAAGCAGGAGGTTCCTGCATGTTGGAATTAGCCACTTATCTGTTTCATCCATTGCTTGTTTGTTCATGTTTTGCTCGTTCAGATGTATCCCAAAGAAATGAGATACCCAGTTACTATGGTAGTGCCAGTTTCTAATTTGTTCCAGGAGCTCATAGCCATGGGTCTGAGCGCATCAGAAACAATCTGTAGGTGTTTCCATACTACTACTCATTGCATTTGGGTCACAATTAGGTTTTTAATTTTAATGTTACTGGGTTTCAGCTGACCAGGTAACTAAAAAAAAGGTATAGCAATGCTATGCTATGCTATGCTATGCCATGACTTTCAGTACTTACTTTTGAGAAGTCAAGCAAGAGCTTTTACTGAAGCACATCCCTCTGCAAAGATTTATGCACATGTGGTAACACTGCCACTCTGCTACAGCACTTGAAAACCTAGAGTTTTGACTAAAGTAGGGCTCTTCCTTGGCAGGTCCTACAGAGAGATTTTTCAAGCTGGCCTCCAAAGCACCTTCTGCAATTCCTGACAGATCAGGTTTTCTAGAGGAAGGAACTGCTTCTTTTGCAGACACTATTGGTATAAATATCACAACATGAAGCCCATGGTCACAGTCAGAGGACGCTTTCCTCTTATATGTCAAGCAAATCACATTTAATTTGGCATTTACTGAAATATGACTGTTGGAACTGTACCAGCACTACATATTACACTCAGCAGGTATCTGTGCTACACTACATGCTACACTTGGGGCAAAATATGGCAACAGCCATTCTAAACTCATAGAATTATAGTGATACTCCATTATAGCATTTCTGCTAGCACCATGGTAATATTTCTTTTCCATGCCTCTCAAGAGAACTTAGGAACCAAAATACGTCAATGAAAACTCTGTACATGTCTCTGAATTCTTCCAGAAATCCAGCTATGATTGGATTCAGGATGAAGATGGTAATCTCATTTTTTGCATGTTTTAGGCCTGCTAAAATAAAGCTTAGCAAAATGCTGCAAAAGCAAGAGATGGAGAATGAATGGGAAGATTATAGTGCATTATTTTACATGTTTTTCCTTACTGAGTAGATGACCTCAACTTCTTCAGAGAAGAGATATCAGGCTTCTACTTTCTCTTCTGAGCTTAGTAGAAAGGTGGAATCTCAATTCCTAGACATTGTTACTTTTTACACAGAGGTGAAAGTTGTTTCCCAGCATCTATCTGTATGTTTCTTGCTCTGTTTTCTGTAGTAATGATCACTTATGAAGAATAAGTTGATTTAGAATAGGACAAGCTGCACATTCCTTCAATTAATATACCCACCCACCTGGTACTTGAGCTCCATATGGTCTTGGATTAGGAATGAGAGAACTTGCAAAGCTATTGCTTCTGTCGGGCCTCCAAAATGTAGCCTCTCCCTGGTGGGTTGCTTTCCCTCAGAGTAACACAGTAATAATTATTCCAACTGCAGGAGCCTGTCCAAGCCCTAATCTTCTAACTGAAACCACCGTGGTTTGGGACAGGGGATCTGGTTTCAGTAGGACTTTCAGCCATCAAACCCACTCTACCTTCTGTCAGAGCTACATTCACTCTTCCTTTGATTCTTCTCAAAAGAGGTATCCCTTATACACCACTGAAAGGGAACTATGGGCAAAGCCTTTGGTGCTATCACACCCACTTCCAGCTAGAGGCTTTTCTGCAGATCAGTTAAGTGCTATTTCTTCTTGCTTAATGGGCTCTCCCTACTAATGTGCCCATCTCACCCCTTCTCCATCCCATTCAGAATTAAGGAAAAGCTACAGATCTGACATAATGAAGCCTGTCAGCTGCCATCCACTTTTTGCATTAATATTAATTTATTAACATTGTTAATAATAGTTGCTTCTGCTGTGTATTTTTGGGAAATCCAAACTAGGTCCGCTATCTTAAAATTTGGAGCCATGACTTGGATCATTAAAAAATTAATCACAGATGGCAGCAGAGTATAACAGGAACAGGCTTGATGACCTATTCGGAGTATAAGAAGAATGAACTGCTGGTTTTGTTTACTCCAATAACACATCTAGCCTGGTTGCCTTTGACTGATGAGTAGAGGATGCTTGCAGAAAGACTGGAAAAAACAGGACAAGTGTAGGATTTCCTAACTTCTGGCAGCCAGAGGCTATGGGAATTTCCTAAACCAGAATATTCACTGGATTGCATCATCATGTTTACTAGCCATCAGTGGAGCTGTCAACCATAAATTGCCTGTTTTATTTTGAACTTTCTTGACCCTCCACATCATTCTTTGATAACAGACCAAATACCCTTTTTTAGTAAAACAGCTTTTGCAATAAAAAGGAGAATATAAACAAATATATGTTTAGTCTGGAAGCCTGCTTCAGTGTAGCAGAGTTGAGACTGTTTTCCCCAATACTTTGTTGCTGCAATTTAGAAACATGGATCTTAAAAATAATTTTTGATAATAATTTAATCTTGCTGCTTTTTTTTAAGTTCAGATTTTTTTGCCCTTGTTCATTTGATTTTGTGGACAGAGCACTAACGTCCTGTGCCATGTGCATCCCCGCAAAACTTGAAAAAAAATCCCTGCTGTGTTTTTTAATGGAAAATCAAAAAGGGATATTAACTGTGCATTGGAGGCTAGACTGTGCCTCTAAGTTTGTTTCTCTCTCTTTTGCTTTCCTACTTATTTATTTTTCTTTCTTATTTGTCTCAATTTTCATTCATTTCTCTTCTGTTCTCACACATCTCCTGTCGTTCCCCTCGAATTCTGATGGCAGGATAGAATTGGATCTCTGTACAAAAACAAAGTATTATTACATTAGGTTGTTTTTTTGTTCTCCAGAAATCTTGAAACAGACATATATTACATTGTATTGGAAAATGGGAATTGAAGAGGAAAAGAAGCAGTATATAGTACTAGTTGATTATTTTCCTTTTTTTTTTTTTTTTTTTTTTCAGGAAATGGATATTTGCCCCAGACAAAGAGTAAAGGATGTTGGCCAAATACCTTCAGTTAACACCAATATGCTTTGAAGTGTTTCATGGCATTTAGAGAACCTAGGCCTCTGCTAGGATTAATAATAAATGGACATTAATCTAAAGTCATTGTAGTCATGTACTGTCCAGTATTTTTGTCGTGTGTATAAGCACTGGTCATCCATGGTTTGAAGAGGGAACCACACAGGATGCTTTCTTGCTGTGCTGAATCATTCATGGTAGTCTAAAAAAATGAAAAGGGGCATGTGTGCTTCCTGATTTCCACATTCCTTGTAACACTTTTAAACCAAAATGTTTTGGATTCTCTTTATCTGTCAAAAGGTGAGGTTCTAATTTAATCAGCAGATTCCAGAGTAATTTTTAAAGTGCTATTTTACCACAACTGTTTCCATCTTTATTCACTGTTTTCCCATGCATGAGGAAGTAAGAGGGCTGGGAAATTACAAATAATAAGAAAACTCGTGTGTCTTGTAAGACCCTCCTTCAGAAAGTGATTAGGGGCTCCTCTGTCCACCAGTTAATGTGTGCTAGGTGTTCAAGTGATTCATCTTAGCTCATGTTTCATTGCCTGTGCTCTCTGCCTGCTTGTGTATAAACAAATTAGTAACATCCCTCCTCAAAAAGGAACACATGAGGGGTGTAGTACTTCCGAGAAAAACACAAAGTTATCTGTATCTGGTTTGTCAAACAACCATTCTAAAATCAAAGATGCACAGGAAAAAGCAGAACCAAACAGTAACAAGTAAATCTAGCAGTTGATGGCAGATACATAATGTCCATCCATTACGACTAGAAAGCACAGATAAACTAAAGTTCTCCCCTGCCTGCCCAGCTCTGAGGTATGAAAGCCAGACAAAAATTACCTAGGAGAAAAAGTAAACTGAGAGCAATAAGGGATAAAAAGCTGAAATCCACCAAGGTACCAAATTAAATTTTTTTAAAAAGCAAAAGAAAGAATACTGTTTCATTGACAAGAGCCTTATGCCATGAAAGTTGTACAGATTCTCTTCCAGCTCATCTCAGAGCCTGATTATATCCTATGTGCCCCTGGTCCAGTTATCAGGCATTTGATGAGGTCAGTGTTAGGTTGCTTTTTAATTGAAGGAAGTTTCTGACTCCTGCATTTGTGAACAAAGTCATGGCCTGTGGGTAACTGATGCAGTGGGAAATTATGCCTGTAGATGACCTGAACTGTTCTCACGGAGGAGGAAAATGTTATCATTACTTTCCTGGCTGTACAAACTATGCGCTCCCTCCCTTTGCTCCTCCCTCCCTCTTTGGTGCCTGTTCCAGGTCAGGCAGCACAGATAAGTGAAGGGTTTCAGAGGCTCTTTGACATGTCCTGCAGTACTGAACCCTTGCCTCATGGTCACTAAGAAAAGCATTTATGTAAATGCATGGTAGACACAGCACATCCCTAATAGCAGCAAGGCAAGCAGGATTTCCCTTAAACTCAAAGAGAACCAGAGGACCTCTCTTTCTGCCAGGCAGGAACAGTAGGCACTGGGGTTTGGGGGAAGGGGCATTGCTAGTGAAAGTCACAGGGGGTTTAGGGTCCTGGATTGCCCAAATGTGGGCAGTTACAGTCCATACGCAAGTATTGCCTTCTGGCTAAGCAGATGGAAGAGAGACTGTGGTTGTGTGAGGACCCAGGAGCATCTGTCCTCATGTCAGAATGCAAAGTAGGTGGCTAGAGGAACACTTCAAGATACTTTCCCATATCTATTCCAAATGATGCAGGGAGTTGGCTTCAGAATATACTAGGAAGCCATATCTCTTTGGTATCCACAAATATTTGCCACTGCCATCAGTGAATGGCATTCCATGTCAGTGTCATTCGGTGGGGATGATGACACATTTTAAGACTCCCATTCTCACCATCACATGGCTTTGTGTCCCTGCATTTTAGTCATTTCAGAGCAGTGCATCACCACCCCACTTGCTCATGCTGTGCTCTGTGTTTAGCAGCACATATTTATGACATGGGGAGTGAAGAATGAAGTTTAACTCACGTCCTTAACTAACCCGTAAGTGAGGGATTAACTGCCTACTGCATTCTTTTACTAAGTATTAATCACTTAACATTATTTTCATTTTTTTGAAAAGTCTTTTGCTTCCTTAGTATGTGAGCGCACAACTGGGTTTGAAATCCTGGCGTTTGAGGGGCTGCTGTTGCCTTAATCACGCCATTGCTGCCGTCGGCCTGACAAGGGACCTGTTGTGTTACTTTCTGGGTGAAGGAAAAAGTACACGTTGATGGGCTGCAGTTATCAAGGTTTGCTCTTGCTTCACAAACCTGTCTTCCTGGCTGTGGTAGAGTTAAAAAAATAATTACAAGTTTTTCAAAGGATCACCCACATACACATGGTATGAGAGCTCTTTTCTTTGTTGGTTTCATTTTATTTGTACATGACTCACTCTTGGCAAAATGAGTGAGCCTCATGAGCCTGTAAAAATTCTGTTTGGATTAAATGATTTGCATTAAATGATTTATAACTGCAAGAAGGGTTTAATATTCCTGTAATTCCTTAAGGAAAAACAAACCGATCTTATTCTTTCAAGTAGCTATTGCTTTCACGCCTGTTCCTTCAGATGCCATCTTACTCGCTCAAGCTGATAGCTGTTAATGAGACTCTGGGTACTTCTCCTTCCTTGCTTTCCCGGCCTTATGAATTAGAGATGGGTGGTGGGGATGTACTGTCATCCTTTTCTGAGCACATTCTTCTGAGCGTGACCGAAGGCCAGGGAACCTACAGCCTCCCAAACCTGTTTGCCTTGTGAAGAGCAAGGAGCAGCATTTGTGCTGGGATGATGTGGGGTGATCATGTTTTTGAGACCCAATTTGCACTGGTTTTGTAGGCCAGAGGACTGTCAGTCTTCATTTTCCTGTCAGAGCCGGTGTGCTGGTTACAGCCCATCTCATTCCTGCTGACGTCTGCACGGGTCGGCTGTCAGCAGGGCTGGTGTGCTGCCCAGCCGCCCTCTCACCCTGACCCCTTGGTTTCCCAAACCCAGAGATGCGGGGCCAAGGGGAGAGCCCCCACTGGGCACCCCTGCAGAGAGAGGATGCCAGCCGCCAGCA
Source organism: Oxyruncus cristatus (assembly GCA_013399855.1). Taxonomy (NCBI): domain Eukaryota; kingdom Metazoa; phylum Chordata; class Aves; order Passeriformes; family Cotingidae; genus Oxyruncus; species Oxyruncus cristatus. The sequence goes on from VXAY01001328.1 coordinate 2,928,215, forward strand.
CCCACCGGGGCTGCCCGCACCCCTGGGATGGAGGCCCCGCGGCGGGGTGCGCCTGTCAAAGCCCATGTGAAAAACATACGAGTCAAGAGCGGGACAATCCAGCCGGATGCAGGACGTGCCATCAAAAAGCCCTTTGAGTGTGTGTTTGCGCAGAGCCGCGGCGGCACTGGGTGTCCACTCCAGAGGCTGAGCCACGGCACAGTTGTTACCGGGGGCCGCTGCCTTCAGCCTCGGACCACGGGGAATTCTCCTCCTTTGGCAGGGCGTCCCACGGCCGCGGGATTTACTATCAGTGGCAGAAACGCGCCACGGTGCCCGCGCAGCAGCTCCCCCGCGGCCCGTCCCCGCACCTCTCCGCCCGAGCCCCCGGGGCGAAGCGCTGACTCGGCGGCGCCCCGGGGCCTGCCCTG
>VXAY01001328.1:2929432-3029539 GCA_013399855.1 Oxyruncus cristatus
GGAGCCGCGGCACCGGCGGTATTCATCACCGCGGGGGGCGGCGGGGCCGGGCGGGGGGAGCGGCGACGCGCGCGGCTGCCGGCGCTTCCTGATTTATTTATGTTTGCAGCATAGGTGGTATTTCCCCGTTAAAGAGTTTATCCGTTGAAGTTCTGTTTGACTTTCTAAAGCGGCGACGGCAACAACGGCAACAGAAATCCGCGAAGTTAAAAAAGTCAAATGTGTTAATTGTTAACTAAATATAGAAGAGGAAGGCTTGGAAGCTGTAGTGGGTGGATTGATCAGGCAGCATATGAGTAAAAAGGAAAAGGGAAAATTGTCAGCCCTACGAAGCCAGTTGCCGGTAGGAAGGATCGCACCTGTTCTGGTGAGTGGCAGGAGCCCCGTAGCCCCGTGGTTCCCAGAAACCTTGTTTGCCCTCCTGTGATCTGAACGGAGGAAGGCGAAAGACAGGTTAAAAATGCTGTAATAAATACCAGCTCTGACCAGGAAGGCAGACGGGATATTTTTTCTACAGTATAAGCCGTGTTCCCTTTATTATTTTAACTTGACACAAAATTCATGCATTCATACTGAGCCATCTGCTAGTTACACTAACATATTTACCATTTATTTACAAAACTTAGTCTGTCGTAAATATATGTTTGCTTAATTGATAGACTGGATTTTTTTTTATAAAAAATGGTTTGTTTTCCTTTTACAGTTCAGTACTACTTGTATGTTGAGACAATTTACTAGATTTTCTGGTTCCTGTTTTCCCAGCTGCAACTTGCGAATAAACATTTGAGAAGAAAAACCAAAATAACAGAGCAAAGGGTTCGCTCTTCGTAAGAAATTTGCTCTTTATAAGGAACAGTAATAAGTTAATTTTCAGAAGACTTTACCATGATCAATTTGGTTGTATTGGTTAGCTGTATTGCCTTACAGCGAGAGGCTTGAGTTTTCTCCCTTACTTTGAACTGTAAATAATATAGCTATATGAATGTATAGCCTTTTTAAAAGAGAAGAAGCTGGGCTAAATCACTGGAAAGTATAGCTGGTCACTTTCTCATAGAACAGCTGCTTAAGGCACAATAAAAACAAAAGTTTTGTGAAACTATATATGCCTACTTCCTTCCTCACAAGACTTTTATTTCTTTTCTACTAACTGGCATGAAATCACCCTTCATATTAGTCCCAGGACCCTTAAATTAGTCTCAGCCTTCTTCCAGTTTATTTGAATTGGTGACCTTTGGATGAGCTGGTATGTTCCATTGTTACTTGCTAATGATGGAATAATCTAGTCTGACGTACCAGTTGTGAAACGGAGGACTCTGCTGCTGGATGGTCCTGAGGAAATTTAAACGTCTCATGGCTCCATGTTGGAAAAGGGATGATTTAGCTGTGGTTTTTATGTGCTTCTAACTGTGTGGAATATAATAATTCAGAGCTGAAAGGGCTCAAACCAAAGTCTGTTAGAGCTGGTGGAAAATCTACCATTGATTCTTTTACTGGTTTTGGATAAAGGCTTCTATGAGCTGGTGTTGAGCACATCATGGCTACTCCAAATTGTTCAGTGCTTTTGAAATTCTTTGCATATCCAAGCCATTATGTAAAGTCTTTTTTTTTTTTTTTGTGCTGTCACCTGTGTGGGAATGTTATTTTGCTTAGTAGAAAGTGGTGGTAGTGTTTTTGTTCACTCTTTTATATGCTTTAGCATTAATTTTACTATCTGATAATTTCCTGCTGTGTCAGGACAACATATGGGGGATTTTGGAAAAAGTGAAGGTGAATCTGCTTTTGCTGAAGGCTGCTTACCCTCAAGACAGGTTTCTTCAGGTGTTTTTCAAAGAGTTTACAGTAGTGGGACATCTGAAGTTGGAAGACCTGCTTTCTCTGAGGTGCATGTTGTACTTCCTTTGTTCAGCATATAGTTGTTTGCTGCCTTTTTTTTTTTTTTTTAAGCTAAAGGGGAGAAAGTTGTTAGTAATAACAGATACTGGTGTTCTGTAAAAAAGCTTGGAGAATAACACATACCTGTGATAGGCATATATCCTCTCCTGGCTTTGGTGTTGTTGATGATGAGCAAGATTTTTCCTCTTGGCTGTATGTAAAAACCCAGCCAAGAGAAAGTAGGGAGGAGAAGGATTGCTAAACTTAAATCATAGAAGTTTGTCAGAGTTTAGTGTAGCCTGTCTTGAAATTTGATTCCATTTGGAAGGGAATCAAGAGATGAAACCTCAAAAAAACCCCACCTGATTTGAGGCAGGACATCCTCCAGCAAGAATCTCATTTGCCACCGGAAGGGTGAGACCAGGAATTTTGGCTCCTTGGAAAAGGAAATTCTGGTGCTCGTTATCTCTCCTCCATCATATTCTGGTTTACTGATTTGGGGTTTGCTTGTTAGTAAAAGTTGAAGAAGGCAAAAGAGGTATGCATGTGAAAGAAGCTCAGGTAAATAGCCTGAGATGAGGGAAGGCAGGAGAAGCACAATTACTATGAGCCCTCGTGTCTTGGATTTCCTTCTAGGACTTGGGAAGTGCTAATTTTTCCAGCTAAACCAATTGTGTCTTTAATAGGAGATGGCTGTCATGGCAGAAAGCAGAGCTGTACTGCAGGGTAGCAATACAGAGTTGCATATTTCCTGTGTATTGTCCTTTTGCATGCAGGGTTTCCAAAGCACATGAGAATCTGGACTCTGGAGGAAGGGTGGAGATACTGCTGAGGCACTGTCCACCTGCCTGCAGGGATCAAGGCAGCACATTCATGCCATGGGTTTTTACAGAGAGTATGGTCAGGGTATAAATTTGTGAATTCTTGGTCAGCCAGGGTTAGAGGATTGATCAGGAAAGAATTTCTTAATATTACCACAGTTTGTTGTTGTCCCCTTCTTTCCAAATTTCTGAAATAGCAATGTATTGTCTGTTGTACAGCCCTAGATTCTGTCCTGCATGGCCCCATTCGAACAAGCAAAAAATTAAATAAGTAGATGGTGTTCGGTAGCTCTTTGGGTATATGAGAGCAGAATTCTGCCAGTTCACAAAGGTGCTTTCCTTCTTCTATCTGTTTAACTTAAGTAAGGCCTCCGGGTGGGTGGGGAAGTCTGTACTTGAAATGCAGTATGTTAGTCCGAGGGTCTGCTTGGTTTAATTTATCTCATCAAAAAGGTTAGCAGAAAAATTCACATGGCTATTAGTGTGGCAGTACTGCTTCTGATGTTTTTTGAACTTGTCATTGTGCAGTGGACAACTACTCTCCCTTCTCAGGGATGAGCTAGAGTTTTACATATTGTACAGGGATAACTAAAAAAAGAATGCATGTGTTATGAGAACCTTTATAATCAAAATCAAGGGCAGACTATAAATTTCTGTGTAAAGATTAAAGAATTGTATTTCTTCAATTCTGTGTTATTTCATTGGTTGTATGTGGTCCAAGAGGACATTTTGAATAAAGAGACTGAATCTTGCACAAGTTGTTTCTCTCATTTAATTTACAACATGGGAATGAGGTTGTTTCCATTATTCATCACAACTACTTTACTTTAAATTTGGTTATGGTAGGGGGACAATGCAAGTAAAAGGATTGTTTGGAAAAGTTGGTTCTGAAGTTAGCCTTTTTGGTTTATGGTCACACTGCCAAAGTGTGTGTAACAGCCTGTAACTAGAGAGGAGGAAATTGAAAGCAAATAAAATGCCTTTTTTGAAATATGAAAATTAAATTGTGTATTCCAGTCTGAATGGTTTGGTCATAAAAATTCTCATTTTACTCTGACCTATTGTAGCTTATTAGAAATTAAATATCCTGTGAAACCAGAGAACTAGTCAAAGAGTACAGGAATAAATTGCAGTTTAAAAAAAACACCCCTGTATATCCTCAAGTGTCTTAAATATACAGAGCTGTAATAATTTTTACTGATGAACTAAAAGGGCAAATACTCTTATGTTATAATTAGATTATACGCATGAAAGCAGTGTGATCATTCTAGACTACAGAACTGTTCTGTGTCCTCTGGTGAACCTAACCCAATAAATTAGGGTTCTGTTTTTCCATTGGAAGAAATAAAAGGACTGATTGTCGGGCTGCCTTATAGTAAGGTAGAAAACAGAGCAAGAAGATCAGTGTCTGATCAAGTGAATTTAAAATCAAACAAAATGTCTTTCTTTTACTGGATGAAGTTGGTACACATAGAACCAAATTGCTTCTCAGTATGCATACACAATGCTTACTGTTTTATCTAGGGTAGAAGATCATTAGTTCTGCTCACCTGCTACATTTTTTTTGGCCTATTTTGATCCTTATGTTTGACTGTCTTCTGGATTACTTCATGAGAGTTAGTAGGAATGAACTGTATGCCGCAGATACGGCAACAATGTTGCTTGACAGTAGATGTTCTTTGCAACAGCTGTGGTGTAGGAAAATAAAGGAGCTCTTTGAAGAAAATCAGAAGTAGCTGTCAACTACATAAGTAGTTGAATCCTTGAACAATTCTTCACTAACCAGTATCTTAGTGACATGCAAATGGGTGAACCATTTTTAAAACATTCATGAGAAAAATGTGTGGGTAAGAAGAGCTGTTTTCATCCCCACTGCAAGTTGGCTTCCTTGAGTTATGTGTCATGTTTGATCTCATTGTTTACATCTGTGCAATGTTCTTGAACTCTGGGCCTTTTCCTTTCTTATGTTTTCATGGGTTTGTAGTCCCTTTATCTTGCACCTTGGTCTCCTTTAGTATGCTGTTAATTCCACACCTTCCACTCATGAGTTTGCATTATTTCTCTTGACTTGGCTATGCCAGCTACTTGCTATGTGCTCCAGCCAAGCTGCACTTCAACAGGTATGGAATGCTGCTGCTACTGCTCCTTTGTTTCCTACCAGTAGAAAGAATGAACACTAATAAAATGATAATATTTCTTCTTTATCATTGTCTTTTTTCCTCTGACCTTTCACAAAATTGTATCATTCGTAGTCCACTTGCCTACCTCCTTGCAACTCTTGACAGGTAGGATTGCCTTCATGTTACTTCACACTGTTTCCTATCTTTACATTAAAATAATTTTATTTCCATGATTTATTAACTTGTCCCTGGCTCTGATTTGGGTTTATGCACAAGGTGCTTCAAAGTGTAACTAAGATGCTTAGAATTTTTGTATAAGGCTTAGAATAACTTTGTTGATCACTTCAGAAATTGAAGTGTTTATCTTGAGCCTTCTTCTATAAGTAAGATGTCTTACTTTCTATATTTCATTTGTTCTAAAAAAAGATAAGGTGAAACACATTATGCAGTTAGATAAACATGGAAAGAGTCTGTACAGAGTTGTATTCATCCAAATCCAAAATATACATGCCCATGCACATATGCATTAAAAGAATATTCACCTATAAAGTATTTTTGACAAATTTCATTTTTATGGAAAAGTAATTGCTTCCATTAAATATGAAAGTATAATTTTATTTCTGCAAATACAAAGAAAATTATATCTGGAACAAAGACTACTTCCTATGCAGCATTGAACCTCATGCGTTTTATGTTGTTCCCATTTCACTGTGGCTTACTGAAGTGATTAATTTCTTGAAATGTTCTGTGTGACCAGAATACAGCAGCTTTGTTGGGCCAGAGGACTTGGATCAACTGTTTAACTGCAGAAGTTGCTGATTATTAAGATTATAGCGTCAAGCACTGAGGAAAAGAAATACCGGAATTCAGGTTGATAATGCAGCCTTAATTCAGGTATCTTTGAATATATGCAGATAAACTAAGGTTTAGAGTCCATGGATGGTACTGCTTCACTTTTCAGGGTGCTTAGCCTTATGTAGTAATAGCTGTGCTTGAAAACTACAGTTCCTCTTAACTTTATTTGAAACCAGGAAATTTGGGAACATCAGAGCACAGAGAATGCAGTTGGTTATGTAGCATATTGTGAGCATGTGGTTCTTGCCCGTGAATTATACGCATGTAACAGTAATTTGTCACTGGTAATTGTGACTTTTGAGTTGAAAATCACTTATCCCTGCACCATGAAGGCATCTAACCTGATTATCCAGCTTAGCATTCAATTGTTGCAAACTGTTAAGCTCTTTTTTTTTCTCTTGCCCATCCCNTCATGCTTTTTTCCTTTGCCAGAAGTGGGGCAGGGCTGCTAGAGACATTTTATTTTCTTGAAGAGTCTTATGCATGGAGATAGCATCCTCAATCTTCTTCCACCTTAGGATGTCCTGTCAGTTTAAGCTCTAGTTGCTTAATCTGGCAGGTGTTGAAGGCAGCTGCCATGCTCTTGATGTTGGCAGAGTGGGTTGCACTTCGAGTCATCTGATGCCTGGTTGCTTCTGACAGGGTCTTCTTGCCACCTGAAAGTACGAGCCAATGACAAGAGTCCTGCTTGCCATTGTTTTGACCAAACCCTATGCTTTCACCTTCCTGTCTTTCTGCATTACAGAGTGTTGAGTTCTTTGGTTGGTGGGGAGTTTTCTTTGTCCCCAGTCCCACTACCATTTGGCCCTCCCTGGCCCCCCCTACTTGGCAGTTCTGCTGTGTACATATGTGACCACTGACATGTGCTGTGAGACTTGGACAGGGATGGTGATAGTCTCTGCAGCCTCTGAAATGTAGGAAGCCTTCTTTCTTGCTGGGTAGGTTGTTGCACAAGATACCATCTTGATGGCAGCTGTCTTCATTTGCATTGAACTCTGGGAGAACCCAGAGACTGCTCTGATAGTCAGGCCTCCTAAGAAGCCTATTTGCTTTCATCCTCTGCCCAGGGAAGATGAATCTCGCCCGCTGTCACTCTCACAGTAGGATGCAGGGAATGTGCTTGCAGCCATTCTGGCCATGACTTCCCAGTGCGTGGATGGTGGGAGTGTGTTTTGCGAGGCGGAAGGATCTTCTACTGTGATCTCTTCAAGAGGCCTCATATCAAAACACTCCTCAGTTTTGTGAAGGTAGAAGTACTTTGTCTGCTTGGAGGGTAGGCGTCAGTGGGAATGGCATGACCTGGGAAAGGGAAAGTGCTGTATTTCATAATTCCCAAGGGAGGGAGGGCTCTACAGAGCCCTCTCTCTATAATAGAGCTGTTCCCTGTGCTAGCCATCTTGATCTCTCCGTCCTGCCTGCAGTGACATGGATAAGACTCCTTGCTTTGGCTCTGGACTGGCTTTAGAGTGCCAGTTTCCTTGCATAAAGCCGTGTATATGAAGAGCCATATGTTTACAGAACATGCTTCCTTCTGTTTCCAGATGTCTTCACATCTTAAATACCTGATAGCTGGTAAATTCAAGAATCTGAATGAAACATGTTTTTTTTTTCTCCAGATACTATAACATATATTTGTGGAGCACAAATAAACTTAGGCAAACCCTTCTCCCCTGTTTTCCCCTTCTGACTAGGTTTTCACAGGGACAGCAGGATTCATCCTTGTCATAAGGGTCTTTCTTGCCAAGTTACAGGTTCTGTTCCAAGTAATAGAACTCAAAAAAAAAAAAAAAAAAAAACCACCACCAAAAAAAACCCCAACCCCAAACATTGCCTTTGCTACTTCTTGCTGCAGAAATAGCAAGAAAGACTCTTTGCACCCGTTGCCCAGAGACATTATGGCATCTGCATCCACTAAAAAAACAGGGGGGCATGGTCCTGGGCAACCTGCTCCAGGTGACCCTGCTTGAGCAGGGTGGTGGACTTAGTCTGCAGAAGTCCTCTCTAGCCTCAGCCATTCCTTGGCTGAAACTTTCTGAAAAGGTTTTGAAAGAGAATTGAAGTTCACTTGGTTAGAGATGAGGGAAGCAAAAAATAAATTAAAATAGATTCATTTAATGGGAACTGTAGAGCACACTTTCAAATTAATCTGCTCTGCCAGGCTTGCCCATAATAAATTCTAGGGAATCAATAAAAATGTTATGAATTCATAACAAAATAACAGAGAGCAAATCATATTGCTTCTGTCTATATAAACAACTGAAGCATCTCTGTAACTTTAAAAAGTGCCCTAAATGCATTTTCTATGCAGAAATTAGATTTGTGAGCTTACTTAAATCTTAGAAAGAGAATTCACACTCTCACCTTTGAGCATGATAGGCCAATTCTCAGCATCATTGCCTTTGATCTCATAGAAAGAATCATGTGTGCAGAAAAAGTAGCCAGGACTTGCTGGCTGTTTAGGAGTAATTTTCTGATCATGCTTTGCTGATAGGAATTTAAATGTAAAAAGTCAAATTTACATAAGCAGACTCTGTGAACCTTTGCCCTCTCCTCACTCTTGACTTTTACAGCCCAGTCTGGCTCCCAGTGCTTTTTCAGAGATCCCTTTTGTGGGTTACATGTTGCTCCAGCAAGAAACCCAAGTTCTGAAAGCAAGAAGGTGGAGGAATTGCAGCCACAAAACCTGAACTCAAGCAATGTTCCCTCTTCCATTACTGCTCCACCTATCATGAGGCAGCCCTGTGGGGACCAGTGTGGACGCTGGCTGGTAGCCAGGCATTTACCAGACATCTCCTTACCTTTGCTCGTAGATGGAGCTCATCCACAAATGGCAGCTGGAAGTTCATACCCGTAATATAAGCTCACATCATTATAACCTGTATCTTGGAACAGCAGTGCAGGCGGCCTTTTTTCTGAAAAATTTGTATTTCTCAATATTTTTAACATACTTTATTTTCTCAACTTAGGACTAGCAGGAAGGCTTATCAGCAATTTATGTTGGAGATAGAAGGAAAAGGGGAAGTGGATTGCTGAGAGGATATTGCTTGCTGTCTGGGCAAGCATAGCATGCAATAAGATGGAAAGCTTGGACTCCTCTTTGTGAAATTCAACTCCAAGCCAAGTTATAACGAGCTCAGCTTCTTCAAAACCTGTCTGTGTAGATATAGCCATAGTCCGTTGTGATGATCATAAATCTGCAGCTGAATTAATTATTTGATGGTGCAAGAAAGATATGTAAAGGCAGACCTTTACCACTGGAGTCCAGATCTACAAGATCAAATCTACAGTCCAATATTTTTTTAAATGTTTTGTTGCTAAGGGTTTCCTGACACATCATGCCTAATCTTGTCAATATTTCTTTAGGTCTTTCTCCTTTAAATAGCTTTGGATGAGTGGAACATCGTGTACTTTTGCAAAGATCTCCTTGAGTTAGTGAAAGCCATTTATGTGAACATGAGCAGCTGAAAGAAGCAAAGGCATTGTGAGCCCTGCACAGTTGTAAGGCGGTCTGCGTTTAGGAGATGAGAGTAGTAGGGCATTACTGTGTTGGCTTGGAAAGTAATCTAATCTAAAAGAGCTTGAAACAATTTACAAATTAGGATTGTGAAAACCTCAATGGCATTTTTAGTTCTTTAAGGGAACAAGTATTTAAATCCAGAAAGAGCACCAGGCAGGAAGAATTTGAGAGATTCAACCTGGCAGATGTTGCAAGGCATGGGGTAGAATAGGACTGAGCTTTACCTATTGCCATGTGAAGGTTAAGATCTGCAATCTCTATTAGGAGATCCAAATTTCACAACACTTGGGGGATGGTGTAACAGGAAGAAGGGTGTGGGCAAAACTACAGAGCGACATATGAGTAATTCAAGACCTCACCTGTTTTCTCATCTGGAGAGCGGGGAAAAGTGGGGAAAGCAGATGGGCAGATCAGAAGTTACAGTTTAAGCTCTTACTTTTGCTGAGCTTATCTGTATTGAGGATGATCTTTGGGCATTCGTATTTATTGCATGCTCTTTGTATTTTTGGGTGAAAGAATTTTGAGTCATTAAAAATGATGTCTGGTGTTATTCCTTTTATGTGCTATCTCAGCACAGCAAATCTGAGCTATTAGGTTATAGCCAGCAGATGCCAGCAGTCTTTGTGGTACTTTACTGTTAATTTACTTGGATGTGTTTTCTTCAATGATATTCCTAGTGGTGATACAAGCTACCTTTTAATAATATCAAAGTGGTAGAATTACTGTCTCATTTTGATGTGAAAAAGGCTTGGTGAGTATCATAGGCAGATTATAACTTTAAATAGTGCCCAGAAGTGGTATGTTACGATCCGAAAAGTGATTTTTGCATTTCCATCAACGTTATGCAGGTTTAATAAATGCACATCTTCCTTTAATGTTTGAAATCAGGGTTCAGGACTCCAAAATGAAATTTAATATGTGATTACCTTCAGTGGTTATTACTGCTGGAGAACTGAGAAAGGCAAAAATAAAGATAGGTGATATAAGCTTACTATTTTCCAAAGCTCAACAGTTTTGTGAGCAAAATGATCTGATTACAGTGTGTTTTTATGATGGAAGTATTTTATCTACAGTGCTAAATTTGGAATCGGTATACCCAGCCATCTACATCTGTGTATATGGCACGTCTAATATCTTGATTTGGGGATTAAAATTATACCATGCTCTTGTATGTTTTTCTTCAGACTTTTACCTCGGCGTTTGGTTTTGTGGGTTTTTTTATTGTTGTTGTTCTTGTTGGTTTTTTGTTTGTTTGTTTTGTATTCATTTTTTCTTTTTCTGATATAACGAGAAATCTCATTGTTGAATTTTGTTGTATTTTATGTCTACTGCTATCGTCATGAAAAACTTGGTGAAAGTTTGTGATAACTCAAGAGTCCTTATACCTTTATATTTCAGTTAGCCCATGGCATTGATATTGAAAGCAATTAATGCTCTTCCCTTTGTAACTCAAGCTAATGTCCTCTAATCAACATTATGTAATTCAACAAATAGAGCAAAATCTACCAAATTTAAATCCTCTATTCTTTTGTTATCTCTGGATGTGCAACACAGCATGTATTTTTGTATTTTTTGAACGTTTTGTACATCAGAAGGTGAATTTTTTGGAGTAAATGTATTGTATTTTTGAGTCAATAAATTTCGCTTTCTGTCAACACTTACGTTCAAGTTATGTTTCTGCTGAATTACCCATTGTTAATTAAGAATAATTTTATCTCTTTGGTTAACAGAAGAAATTGGGACATTATTAGGGTGTTGGCCTTGCTGTTTCCATAACAGGTTGGCTGCTTTGATCTGACTGTGTTGACAGTAAAATTGGGTCTTCTGCTTGGACGTGTAGGAGAAATATGTGTTTGGTTAGACCGTTATCAACTTGGAGGAAGTAACTAGAATTGGTAAAGTGAAGACAGGCACAGTAATAATGAAAAAAGAGAGGAAAAATAATAAAAAAAGAGAGAAAAAATTAAACAATGCAGGGTCACACAGACCACTGTCACTTTGTTGATGTAATTTATTGCTGTAAACAGAGGTCATGACATCACACTACAGCTTTCACAGCTATTCTCAGTTTTGTACCATTTTCCTATGGCTCATACAGGCCCAGTCCTAGAACACTGCATTCTCTTTTGTGTACTGCTCGTTATTTATTGTTTATTTTTTCTAACCAGAAGAGATTAAACAGGAGAGAGTTCAGGCAGGGTTTGGAAAAATAATGGAGTGGGAAAGGAAAATGACATTAGCGAAGACTGCAAGGTGTCTGCACGTGTCTGTTAGTGACCATGTCTGAATTGTCTGAAAGTAGTTGGAAAAAGTAACTACAAAAAGTGAATGTTTTTTAAATTTTAATGAAGAGATCTGCTTGTTAGAAAGGATGGATCTAAGACTTTGGTCTGTGTGTGATGGTGTTACCACCTTGTAATTGATTGATAGGAATCTAAGTTGTATAAAGCACCAGCAGCTGTATGTTATGGAATGGTACAACTTCGGTACAATGAGGGATAGGCAGCTGCTGAAATCCGCTCTTCTATGATAATGTTTGATAGTAGTGACATGTCCTGATTTTGAACACTAGATGCCTTTGACCTAGTTTAACTCTGGTATAACAACATTGAGAATAAGGGCCATTTACATCATGGAAAGAAAAAAGGAAAATACATTAAATTATTTCCAATTTTTAGTGTATTATTTTTTCTTAATTAAACATTCACAATAATATAAAGCAAGATACAGCAACAATAGGTTTCTGTTGTATTTGCTTAATGTAAGCATATGTAATCTTGTAAGCTCTGTGTGCCATTTTAGATTTTATTTAATTTTCCTTTTAAGTTTCAGACTGGAAGTTAAAGTGCCCCAAAGGGGTCTTTATTCTAGTTGAAGTGCTCTGATTGCACCGATCTTTTCTTCCTTTTCTTTTTAGAGGTATTTTAAGTTTTGTGGGTTGTGGGGGAAGAAATGCCATCTTTTCTATTATGAACATTGGCAGCTAATGCTTCCTGGTGCCTTTTCAGTGATCTTAACAATCACCAGTCAGCCAAAAAATGAGGAGGACCTCGCAGAATTGCACATCACGTGTGACCCCTATTCACAACTGTGTCTGTAATTTAAGAAACTTGAAGGACAGGTTGTGAGATCTATGCTGTGGTTGGCCATCTCACTGGCTGTCTGGGTATTCTCAAAAATATCTGTAACATTTAATGTAACATTTAAAATGTTACAACAACTTTTGAGAAACTTGCGATTTAAAATCACATAATCTCAAGAAGTGAACTGTGACTAACTATATGGAGGTTGTAGATTGGTCAAGGCATCAGAGATTACATTTCAAGACCAATATACCCGGAGGAGTACACAGGGAAGAAGGGAGGGGAAGCACCCCTGCCTCCATGTCAGAATTACCAGGTTTGGTGTATGTTCCTCTAGTTGCTTGGTACCTCAGCTGGGCATCGGTCCCCAAAATGTGGTGATCACACTCAGTCTTGAATTGAGGTGTCAGTGCTCTTTCCAAAGAAATCTAATTTTTCTATTTCATCCTCGTGAAATCTTCAGGAATATCCTGGCATCCTTAATTTCAGAATGTAGCATGTCAAATCAAGAGCATTAGACCTAACGTTTGGTTGACATCCATTCAACTTTCAATCTGGATCTTTTTATAATACGGTGATGTTCACAAAGAAAGCAAGTGAGGTGCCTGTTTTTTCCTATCTTCACATAATTCCTTATTGTACTTAAATAATTTATTTAATTATTTTTATTTTTTTAGAGTCCAGCTGGTTCTACTTTAGTCCTCACAAGGAAACATTTCAGAAGGTTATATGAAAAGTCACAGTTCCAGTAGAGTGTGTTTATGGTCTGTATGTCTTGTTTTCACTCCAGAGCCACCACTCTCAGCTGCTGAAAAGTTATAAGGATCACTAGATTCCATTTAATTTTTCTTGTAAAACTGCTGACAAGCTTTGCAGGTGTCTGGAAGACTCTGCAGAATGGCTAGGAACAAACTGTTTTAGGCAAAATCCTTACAGATGAATAGTGTTTTGGATGGACATAATATATTTTTCGTAATCTTCAGTCTGCCATCGTACTCCCCTGAGGAACTTTTGGAGCCTAGTGCTGATGTTAGAAATGTATAAGGTAACATTAGAAATAAGATGCCTGTTGAAGTAGCAATAATGAAGGAGAGAGTATTTCACCACCGTTGGCGATCGTCTGGAGATGAATTCCGCAACAGTAAATTCCCAAAGCGCTAGGAAGTCATCTGATAACATAAAATAAAAAGGAGAAGTTTGCATCCCTATTATAATTACAGTGCTGCTTTCCTGCTTGAATTTTAATATGTAGCATTTCAGTGGTCTGCATTGTTTGTAAGGATAGAGTAATAACCCATCAAGAATGAAAAAACTACCATGGTTGTTGTGTCAACCAAATAAAAATCCCTTTTCCTTTTGTTCCTGCATGTATTTAAGACTGCATTTACCTATTTGTATGTCTGTAAATGGTGCTTTACAGTCATATGAAAAGAGATACAGTCTTGCCAAGATCTTCTAACATATTATACAATTATGGCTATTTTCTCTAGTTTTTCTGGGGTTTAACACTTTATTAGGACAAATGCACATAAGTGATTCAGTTTTTCAGTGCCGTCTGTTTCCCCGTCTTAGAAATTATTCTTTAACTCTGTGTGTTTGCTTTTTTAAGGATACCATGACTCATTATTTACTCATGGGTAATCATCTTTAGTAAACAGTGCATCTTGTGAGAGCTAATACAGAGCTTTGTGTGTATCATTTAGAAAGAGACCCTTCGATTCAAAAGTTCCTGCCAGCTGTCACCCCCACAGTTAATATCACCTCATAATATAGAGCTAGTTACAAAATACCAGAAGTAATGTTTGTGTTTAGAGAAACAGGAAAGCTTGCAAACAAACTGGACCTCAGTAACCTGTATGACTTCAGGGCTGCAGTAAAATATACCTGGGCATGTAATACTACAGATTTCTGTTTTGTGTCTGATATCTTACTGCTATGTTTAGTTGGTATGTTATACTTTTTCAGTTAATGAAAACAAGAAAAAATCAGTGTAAACCAGAACAACATAATTTTGTCATTTTTCTGTTACAGTGAGAAAATATACTTTGTATCTATTACCAATTACTTTTCTTAAAATTATATCCTAGGTTTAGATTTTGAATCATTGCCTGGCTGACTAAGTGTTGAGTATCTCATTTTGTCTCCTATTTATAAAAGAAGTTAAAAGATTTAGTTCATGCATTTTTCATACAGACTGCAGATACACTGGTTGGGGCCAAGTTCTGTCCTCGGTTACAAGTCAGTGTCGCCATTGAGCTGTCAATGGCAGCATTGTGAATGTATTTCAGCATAATACTGAGTCTTTAATGTTTTGTTTCTTGTGTGTATATAGGGGTAAGAACTAAGGAGATGATAGATATACTGATTATAAAAATAGATAGGAAATAGAGGTTCATTTTCCAGTCCAACATGCTGCTGCCAGTACTGAACCAAGAGTAAAGCCATTACTCACTGCCCTGCGGGTGCTGCACCCTGCAATGAATGAGTACCATATTTTAAAATATCTAGTAACATCATGAAAAACTGAAGTTGAAGCAGGAGTTCAGATCTTAATTAGTGAAACTACCTTTCCTCCCTCAGTGCTGCCAGCCAGAAAAATCTGATTATAATTTAAACTTTCCCAAACGGACTTTGCCTTTTCACTTCTTAGGAACTGTCTGAAACCAAGAGCGAGGAAAGGTGTAGCACAGAAGGCAGCTTTATGTGCCTTCATAGCCTGTTTTCAGATTGGTAACATCCCTCTGAAGTTTTACTGTATTCTTTCAGCCTGTAAGATTTTCTGCACTTTGAAGTTAAAAACCAAGTTAACCTTTGACCAAGAATTTCAAAATCGCCATGTAGAAAGCCCTTCCCCTTCTGCTGCCTGATAAATGCAAAACTTTCCTCTGCATGTATAGGACTCAAAAAGCCTCTGTAGAAAAGTGGCTTTATTAATTCTGAATTGTGTTTTTTCTGGATAATTCTCTTCAGGAGGAGGCATCTCTCCTAAGTGTTTGACGCTCTTCCTTCCTTTTCGACCTGAAGAATAGAATACTGAGCAAGAGTAATTAGAGGGAAAAATGTTGGTAGCGCTGTTGTGATGTGAAGACCTTACCTGCAGCTGGGTTCTGCCAGCTAAATGAATATGGCTCTCAGCCTTACTAACTCAAGACCCATCGTATACAAAAGAAGGAAGCAAACCCAAAGAAAACTAAATGGAAATATGCCCTGCCATGTGTTTTTTGTGCTGTAATGAGGAAAACAATCTCTTTGCTCTTAGACAACTTAAGGTTGTTTTTTCCCATTACTTGGATCATTCAACATCTATTTTCTGAAAAAGGGTGGAGCATGGGCTGTTGCTGGTTTCACAGTCCTTTCCAGAAAGTGGGCATAGGCAGTCTTCTCAGCCCCTGTACCAAATTTCAATGGAAAACGAAGAGTGTTGTCTGGTATGGGGTAGATGGTATATTTTATGTTTGAATTTCCAATCACTGCTCCCTGCATGAGCATCTTGAGGTTTCTGAGTGAGTTTGTTAGCAGTTCCATAGACTTCTGTCCTCCTCTTGTAAGGCTTTTCCAAACTTTTTTTCTGATCCCGTCTCTGCGGAGCTCACAGGCACACTCATGGGTTCTGCTCTGTCTATGGAAAGGTTTTATGTCGGGGAGAGCCGGGCATTGGTACCTCCTGGACACGGCACCCCGGAGTGCTCAGTGCAGTAGCACGGCGGCTGCTGCTGTCTGACATCCGCCTCGGTTCTCCCAAAAGAAGGCTTCACATGGAGGAGGCTTTCCATCGGACACGTGGTTCCATCAGCGGCGTGGTTCAGCAGACATGGAGCTCTGAGAGAGAGCAGGAGATTTACAGAATAGAACGTGGGGTGCAGAGCTGGTTGAGCGGTCAGCATCTCTTGCACCTGTAGGTAGTCCAAGAAGCTCTGCAGTACTTGTGCATGTATGCTGAATGCTCCTGCCTCACACTGAGAAGGTCAGAGATTTCTGCTCATGATCTGGCTTTAAAAGCATCGGGATAGGACATTTTTAGTGCCCTCAGGAGGTGATATGTACCTGGAAGGGCCATCTTTGAATACAAGCAGCATTGTTTATTGTGGGATACACAGTTCGGGAAGGCAGGTGGGACATGAACTATGTGGTACTATCAGGATAATGCAAGACAGGTCTTTTAAGAGGAATCATAAACATGTTTGGTATATATGCACAATAAAGTGTCTCCTGTACGACTCATTCTTCCAGTGTTGCCTAATCAATTTGGTACGTTGTTTTTTAAAGGTTTGATTTCTTTTATGTCTTGTGTCTCCTTCTGGTACTCAGATGTCTGGCTGATGAGGTCTTTTGATGCTGTGTGCTGTATTTATAGCCCTTATGAACTTGTCTTGCAAAATCACTAGATTTTAATCACTCACTTCTTTGAGTACTGAATCTTAAATATGCAGACTTCTTGGCACTTAGAGAGCTTTATTTGTCTATCAAAATACATCAAAAACAAGTCAGTCTATCAGAGCTGGCTATCTTGAAGGGGTCACAATTAAGCTATCAGCTTTGTCCAGTGGCAGTACAGAGGTGAATAGCCATAGATGAACAGAAAGACTGGGTAAGAATTAGCTATTAATTTAAGTAGCTTGGAGTTATAAATGGATATTTTAACAGAGCAAGTCTGTCATTATCTGTTTTGCTCTTTTGGTGGAGAGTTCCTGATCTCTCTAAGTGTGCTGCTGAATGCCATTTTGAAAATCTTGTCCAGGATAATTGCTGTCACAAAGGTAGATAGATATCACACATTCTGGATAATGCCTGAGTTATAAAAATGGTGATTAACTACCTATTTCCTTGGTTTTTCACTTCTTTTCCTGAAATTTAGAAAAGGAGGTGTTAGGCAATGATGCTGGTAAAATGGATTGACTGTCCTTGATTTTTGAAATTCCATGTTTTCTCTGTGGAGTTTCCCGGATATTTCTTCACCTTTTAAATTATTTTCTGTGGAGAGTTAAAATTATTTGAAAGGTTGTTAGACATAGAATATGAACCATGCTAACTAAACAAAGAACAGTTCCTGTTGAAGTCTGTCTGTGTGGCAACATGAGCACAGAGTGGAAGAAAATAAGAGTTTAAGAAGGAATCTCAAGGATGTGATAAGTCCCCCCTTTTTTGATGCTAAAATACCTTAAAAGTGGAAAGAAAGCTGATTAGGCAGTGTGTTGAAGAGAGGCTGTACACTGTATAAAAGCACAAGTTTAGCTTTCATCTTACATAATAGACAGGGGGAAATGTCACTCCAGATTATATTAGTTGCACTAAATGCTTGTCTATTAAAAGCAATTGAGGTTTTTTTTCCTGCTCTGCTGGCATATAGAGTTGCTGTCTGCTGTGCTGTAGCATTCAACCAACACAATTTCAGCTATGCTGATTTTTTTTTTTCCTCCTGAAAATCTATGTCTGTCAGTCACTTTGCAGAACTTGCTTGGAATTATATATATAAAAGTTGTGTGACAAGGATGCAGGCTGCTGTCCCACCAGTCTTTGCTTTTCAATGTCTCTTCTCAGGGCAAAGCAAAATTTAAGAATTTTGAAATGTCAATTCTTCAAGTATTGTACGGGCAAACTGCTACATATGATAGTTATACTGGGTAAATTTTGGGGGATTTTGACCCTTAGCATTTATATTCAGTGGCAGAAATATGTTTAGTTTAAACACTTAGAGGCACAGTGGTTGAAGTGGGCTGATGTGGCACATATGTGTCAAAAAAGTAGACAAGCTTTTCACAGAATCACAGAATATACCAAGTTTCCAGGGACCCACAAGGATCATCGAGTCCAGCTCCTGGCCCTGCACAGGATCACCCCCAAGAGTCACACCATGTTCCCAAGCGTATAGTCCAGATGCTTCTTGAACTCTGTCAGGGTTGGTGCTGTGATCACTTCACTGGGCAGCCTGTTCCAGTGCCCAGCCATGATCTAGGTGAAGAACCTTTTTGTAATATCCGACCTAAACCTCACCTGTCATAACTTCAGGCCATTCCCTTGGGCCCTGTCACTGGGCACCACAGAAAAGAGACCAGTGTCTGCCCCTCCTCTTCCTCTCATGAGGAAGTTGTACCTGCAGTGAGGTCTTCCCTCAGTCTCCTCTTCTTCAGGCTGAACAGCCCAGGTGATGCTTTGCCTGATGCCCCCCAGGACATGGTTGGCCCTTAGGACCTGTTCCATAAAGTTGTCATCCAGGTTTTTTAGGAGTCATCTGGCCTGGGTTGTACCAGCTGTGTGATGGTCCCATTTGATTTCTGTCAAGTTGAGGTCCCCCATAAGGACAAGGGCACTTGACTTGTTAAGTATCTCTTAGTTCTGCAAAGAATACTTTGTTGGTGTCATCATCCTGGGTGGAAGGTCTACGGCAGACTCCCACAATTACATCCACATTATTTGTTTGCCCCCTGATTCTTACCTAGAGGCTCTCAACTGTTCCATTGCCAACATGGAGCTCCATGCATTCTAAGCCTTCTTTCACACACAGTGCCACCCCTCTGCCTCTTCTGCCCTGCGTATCTCTCCTGAAGAACCTGTAACCATCCAACACTGTGACACTGCAGTCACAGGTCTCATCCCACCAGGTGTCACTTATGCTAGTGATGTCTAATCTTTGGGACTGGGCCAAAGCTAGGAGCTCCTCTCCTTTGATCCTCATGCTGCGTGTATTAGTGTAGAAGCATTTCAGGTGTGGCAGGTACATTGTAGCCAACCCCTCGTGAAGCAGATTGAGGTATCCCATTAGTGCTCCTCTCCTTTTATTACTGCTATTATGATTTTTCTTCTAAAATACAGGCAGAAGTTGTTTGTGAGAAATCAAAAATACTTTGTATTTCCTCCATTTATGAGGTAGGCTTATTTTTGTGGGTTTTGTTTGTTTTTTAACTCATCAGTTGAAAACCTTGCCTGTGGTGTTTCGTTTTGTTTTACAAAAGAAACCAGCCAAAGTGAGCTTTCATTTTTTCCAAATTATGGTGCTACTCTGATAATAGTTAAGGAATTTATGTTTTGCTGGGTTTTGATACTAGATACAGGATCTTCGACTTTCAAAAACGACTCATGATTTGGCATAAGGCCATTTTAGAGTGCATAAACTAAAACATCAGAAAGATGGTATTCAGTTCTTACTGGAAACAAGGTTTTGTTAGAGACATTTTGGTTTATCAGAGAAATGGCCAGGCGTCCAAAGTCACCACTTGTATGTGCAAACAGAGCTTACTGGATTTCCTTTCAGACGTGTTTGAAAAATTTTCGTAATTCAAAAAGGTGAAAACATTAAAATCAAACAAATTTTTACATCTATCTGTAGTTATGTAATACAGTGTGATGTGATGATACTATAATTTATGATATAATGTAATTTATTATAAAACAATTGTATTATTGCCTGTATGATTGCAAGGGGAAGGAAAGCAGGAATAACTGATGGCTAGAGAGCATGTTAGAATGCTCTGTAATTTTCTCTTTACAGCCCTTAAAACACTGATTTTGTAGGTACTTGATAGAATCACAGAATTATAGAATGGTTTGGGTTGGAAGGGACCTGCTGTGTATAGAGACACCTTCCACTAGACCAGGTTGCTGAAGTCCTCATCCAGCCTTGCCTTGAATATGTCCAGGGATGGGGCACCCAGAAATTCTCTGGGCAACATTTTCAGTACCTCACCACCCTCACAGTAAAGAATTTCTTCCTAATATCTGATCTAAGACTGCTGTCTTTCAGTTTAAAGCCATTCTGCCTTATCCTGTCACTGCATGTCCATGTAAAAAGTCCCTCTCCAGGTCTCTTGTAGAGTCTTTTCAGGTACTGGAAGGTCGTGCTGGAGCCTTCTCTTTTCTAGGCTGAACGACCTCAACTCCCTCTGTCTTCATGGGAGGGGTGCTCCAGCGCTGTGATTGTCTTCACGGCCCTCCTCTGGACTCACTCCAGCAGGTCCACGTCCTTCTGTTGGGGCCCCCAGAGCTGGATGCAATACTCCAGGTGGGGTCTCACAACAGCAGAGTAGGGGAAGAGAATCACCTCCCTTTACTTGCTGGTCACACTGCTTTGGATGCAGCCAAGGATACAGTTGGCTTTCCGGGCTGCAAGTGCACACAGCTGACTCATGTCCAGCTCTTCATCCACCAACACCTCCAAATCTTTCTCCTCAGGGCTGCACTCAATCCTTTCTCCACCCGCCCTGTATTTGAGTTTGGGATTGTGCCAAAACTAGTGCAGGATCTTGCACGTGGCCTTGTTAAACTTGATGAGTATTGCACAGGCTCACCTCTCTAGCCTGTCAAGGTCCCTTTGGGTCGTATCCCTTCCCTCCAGAGTGTTGGTTACCCCACACAGCTTGGTGTCATCAGCAGACTTGCTGGGGGCTGCGCAGTGCCAATAAACATGCTAAACAATGTTGCTTTTTCTGCTACGAAGAGGTGATTAGGCAAGAGCAAAAGGTGGTTTGTGAGTGTGATTCCTTGGGGCTACGGTGGGGCGAGACAGCAGGAAAGAAGTTGCGGAATGGCCCAGCAAAAGAAGTAACTGAATCTTATGGACCAAAATGTAAAACCTAGCAAGGGTTCTCAAAACAGCAGCACCAAAATCAAAAGTGCCATTGAATGACAATTTTAGTATTGATAGAAAAAAAAAAACAAAACGGAGTGCTGTGTTTATTCCTGGCAAAAAAAATTTTTCAAATTTTTTGGCATCAGTGAGGATAATCTGAATCAGTACCTTGTCGCCAAAATGCATTTACAAAGACAGTCCATAAGCATGACCTTGTTGGTGTGTTTCATTCCCAAACACTGGCCATTTCTCTTCACTGCTAAAAGGTATTGGATTTCCTGCTAAAACAATGGGGAAAATAATTCGAACATCATAAATAAAAAGATCTGATTTCAACTAGATGAGACTATCACAGTCGTATTTTGTGTTTAATGCGTTGCTTTCAGCATAGCATAAAATAGAAATTAAAAAACTATTTAGGAGTTCACCATGGATGTATCCTGTGGGATGGGTTTTCACTTCATTATTATTTTGAGTGAAGAAAGCAGGTACAGAACAGGAAGAAATCTAAAATAGTTCCATGGAACAGGGAGCTGCTCATCAAAATAACCTGATAATAACTGTCAGCATTCAGTGGAAGATGTGTTCATAGTTAATCATTTTGATTCTTCATCGGTGAGGAAACCACAGAGTATTCTGTCCAAGTTTTTAAAGATGCCATCCAAAATGCCGTCCAAGATTTTGATTAAAACAGAGTATGCCTTTTGCACAATGAGTTGTTATGGCTGGATCTAATTAACAATGAACAATTGGAACCACAGGAGAACAAAATAAAATAATGATTCAGATAAGTTATAGAGATTTTCCATTACATAGTCCATATGACCAATCCCAAATACAAAAGTCTTATATCTTTTTTTTTTATTTCAGGATCAAACACAAAAGTTGAAGTATATATAACAAAAGTTCTTTTGGTTTTTGAAATTAAAAATGCAGTTCTATGATTCATTGTAGCTTCGCTGCAATATTCACTTGCTTTTTCATAGAATCATAGAATATCCTGAGCTGGATTTTTTTTTTCTTGTCATATATTGCACTAGTAACTGTTTCAATGTGTTCAGTGTAATCTTAAAAATCCAGTACAGAATTGCTTGTTATTACACCAATAATCAATTGTTTACAAAATCTGAACTATGGTAATGAATCACTGATCTTAGAAAAGATGTTTGGGAAAGTAATTCCAGGTTTTTTTACTGTAGTTTCTTGAATAAAAATAATGGTCAGATTCTTCCATTGTAGTTCACCAAAAATCCAGTAGGATCAAAAGGATCTCAGGATAAATTTATACAAAATGTTTTGACTTCATTTGTGATTCCCAGCTCAATGTTTTATTTTGAGGAAATATAGAAATCTTCCTGACTTAATAAGAACAGAAACTATAGTGATAATTGAGAAGTAAATAAACAATGTACTGTATCGTAAAATAACTTCTCAGCTGTGTTCTGCTCATTGAATATATTGAAGTGAAACCTAACCTAACATCCTCTTTGATTCAGATGGTGGGATGCTTGAAGTCATCTTTGCTTTTGTGTTTCCTCACTGCTGGGACAAGCTGGCTGGCAGTTTGGTTCAAAGCATCCTCAGGGCACAACTGTAATTGGTATGGGTCCCCTGGGGAACGCTGTGCAACCAGCCACAGGTCTTTGGTGCACTGGAAACACCTGTTTTCAGGAAGCTGCTGGTGGAACAGGAGATCCAGAATACTTGCTCCTTCCCCCATACGTCGAGGCATCCCACTCCTGTGTGACCAAGTGCCTTTCATGACCAGATGGACCAGTGCAAAAGCAAGAATATGGTCTTTGTCTTCAGTGGTCTGTTATTTAGTGGACGCGTCGTCATTCACGTGCAGGTGCCCTTACAGTAGCCTGATGCACAGTCGAAGTGGGCTCATCGATTGTGGTTCTGCTCGTGCTTGTCATGCAACAACCCCACAGCTTCTTGGTGTTGGCTGGTGGGGACGGCGCACACCACCTTTTGGTCTCTGCTCCCATTTCACTGCCAAGGCTTGCAGCAGCTGACGTGCTTTGGCTGGTTGCTGAAGTAAAGCGTCTACCTTTAGTGTGTTTTGTTTTGGGCTCAAAGTTTGCTCTGCTCATTCTTCGTAATTTTCTAACCGTAAAACAGGTATATGCTATCAACTTCAGCCTACGTAGGAGAGCTTGGCAGAGTCTCCAGGCATCCTTTAGGGATGACAAGCATTTAGAGTCTTTTTATGGTAACATTATAAAAGGCTCCTTAGTGTAAGTGGTGATAATGCTCAGAGGATTTCTTTAAAAAAAAGTATTTTGTGTATAGTATTTCTTTTAATATATCCTTATGCATAAACTGTCTTGCTGTAATTACAGCATTGTAAATCTCCATTATTTGTTCTCTCTTTATAACAAAGGATTTGTCTGTTGAGTTACAATTGCAAATACCTCATAAACCTGGCAGCTGAATATTATCTGTGATAAACTAGGGGGAAGAAACCAGCAAATACCACCATCTTTCAAAAATACAGAAGTGTAAATGAAGCCTTTTTTTATGGAGCATCCAAAGTGGGGAAAATACCACTTTCCTCTTTCCTGCTAGTTGTGCCTTCAGAGATTTTTGATGTGCATGAATGCAGTTTTGAATTTGAGTACTTTGATAGATTTTTTTAATTCTGATTTCATTTGGTAGAAATAAACATAAAAGACAATTCCAATGGATTGGCTTTGATACATTGCTACATAGCTCCTAAACAAATGTCTCAATCTGTCAGCTGTCTCTTATTTAGAGTTTAGCTCAATTCCACCTTTCAAAAAAACCTGGGAGCTTCAGCATGCTTGACCTTAGCTCCACAAAATAAAGCAAATATAATTTCTTAAGGCTTTTATCCTGTTAGCTTAGGCAGAAAACTTTGATTCAACAATATTTTGAATTTAGTCATAGTTGGTTATCACTAGCAAATCATGTCATTGTCACTAACAATTTTTTCCACCACCTCTGCACAGAAGATGAAGAGTAGTTAGGCAGCTGCAGACACTACTGAAATATAACCTTGTTTCAGTGAAGATTTATGTTTGCTTTATATACTGGGCATAGGGAGACTATTTCCAAAGCCCTTCTTAGAAATACCTGTTTCTGTTTCATTGTCTGTTTCTTATGTAGGGAACCAAAACTGCCATGTGAAAAACACTTCCCAGCAGAATGGCTGCATGGTGATTATACAGCGTTGTTGTACAATATACCTTAAAATCTTTACAGCACCATAAGGAAGGAGAAATTGCTCTTCTCTTTAAGCTTACTTCCACTGACTTTCAAATGTCAGATTTCCATTTTATTTATTCTTTCCATTTTATTTATTCTATTTATCTATTCTTTATTTATTTATTATTTGGGTATTTTTCATATCTTTCAAAATGTATGCAGAGCTTAAGGACATATTTCTTGCTCAAATCATGCAGTCTGTGCCACAGTTCTGAACTGCTTTGGGACGATTTACTGGGACGTGCTATACACAGGACTTAGATGAGGGCACATGGCATACAGGTAGGAAAAAAGTAGAAGAAAGAAATTAACAAAAAAAGGTCCTAAAATCAAAGACAAAACAGTTAATATACTACAGACCAGTTCACCATATTTTTCCACCATTAGAAGCATGTATTAAACCTTTGCTTTCATAGAATTTGCTTTAATTTTGGATGGAATTACCAGGAAGCTGCACTCTTGTGTGCAGGTGTGATGGTTGTCATCTGCCATCCCAATCACAAGAGAGCACCACCAACTTAGTTATTAGGAAAAGCAGTGGGGAAAAAAAAAAAACGTGTTCTGGATGTGTTGTGAGTTGGTGACAGCCTGCCTTTATTATGTTCTGGGATGTGTTGGATTGGTACTGACAGCCTGAAAAAGATAACAAAGTCTGTCATGTTTTATTCGAGGACTCAATAACGAACTTCACTGGCTGGGGATATTATGCAGTAATACTTACTGTACATGTGTCCTTGAAGATACTAGCTTTTTTAGCTCAGCCATCTCATAGAAGACAAACTAGGGACAATTAAGACAACAATAATCATTCTCATGTCAGTGGGGTAATTACAAGCAGAAAAATATATGCTTTCTGATAAAAGGTTTGAAGGTCCAAAGTCTGATCTGTGCTCTAGTTTATGCTTACTCAGACATACAGACAATGATTGAAAGCGGGCATCTGGTGTAAAACAGTCTGAATCTAAGGATGATTGAATGGATGATGAAACCTTGTTTGGCTGTCTCAGCTTGTTTGCTCACTGGGTTCCTCTTCAGTAAGCTGGAGGAAGAGACGAGAAAATTCCAGGGTGCTGTTTGTACCATCAATCTCAGAAGTGGTGACTTCCACCGATAACTGCAGTGTATGGATAAACACATACGGGGTGTACGTAAAGCCTGAAGGTTCCCCTCAGATTTGACTATTAGTGGTTTTTTAAGTTTTGGGCAATAGTCAGAAAAGTGATGAACATCAGTAGTTCAAAAATATGTATGAAGGCCTGTTTTCAACATCCTAATGCTTTTCGCAGTTGAGTTTTTAGTCCTAGGCAAGGTTTTCAAGTCTAAGGTGAATGCGAGGTTTCTCGGTGGCTACGGTGTGCATCATTTTACTTTCAGTGGCGCTGGGCCAGGCCCTACAGAGATGACATCCTTAAATCCCTTTCAGAGGAAGAAAATAATTGAGTTTAGGGCATATGATCATGTTATGCACAGAGAGAATAGCTGCCCTTTTCTGGGATCTGCTTTAGTTCTCTTGAATTCAATAAACTCTTTCATTGCAACAATAAGCTTTTCCTTTTAATGGCATAAATAATGTATTTTTTTATAAAAAGTAGAGAAGTTTGAAGATTTTAAACAATTATGTTTGGTACAGTTTTTTATTTTAAAAGTAAATTAATTTACCTTTGTCCTTTTTTAATTCAAGGAGAATTGTGACATTAACATTGATAATATAAATACAATGTACTGTAATAGAACTTGAAGGTCTACTTGCCAAAGTGTGTTTTAATCTTGTTAATGCTTCATTAAAACAGAGAATTGTAATGGAAATGCTGGCAAAACAGGACTGCAGACATTACTGTCTGTGGACTCATCATTTACTGGAGAAGATAATAGCTTCTGGACAGCTTATTTGTAGCATTTTCGGTAAAGCAGCTGTGAGATTTGATTCTCTAGAATGGTCTCAACAAGCATACAGTGGTAACAATGGTGATTTTTCTTTCCTCATTATTCCACCTCTGCACAGTCGGGTCAAGTTACCTGGCTAAAATTTAAGACTTAGACCCAGAAGGAGGACTACCTTCCAAAAAATCATTGAAGTCCCTGATTTCTATGACAGCCAGTCATTAAGAGCAATAATAAATGGTGATGCTTTTTTGGGGCATTTTCTTGGGGAGCAGGACAGATGTGAGATGGTGGCTCTGTGTCTGGTCATGGTGGTGGGGCAGCAGAGCACAGAGCACATATTCCTCTTGTATTTGGCAGTCATACATAGGCATGTATAGCTGTGGGTGGGGTTATGTGCGTTTTTTTTGGCAACAGTGGTTAATTTTTAATCTGTATGTATGCTTTATCTGGAACTATTTCATGAGTTTTCTGCCTTCCGGCCATGATCTTGTCTCTGCTGTCCAATCTAAACACTGGCTTTCTTCTACCCTTTTACCCTGCAGAGAGCATATACCCGCATCATGGTTATGATTAGCATTGTACTGGTAGTAAACATTCTCAGGATGCATCCCTAGGTCTCAGAGTTTAGGCTGTGCCCACAGGCTTGTCTGCTGCCTTGCAGCACTGCACAATCCAAGGCATACTTTGCAGAGTTCCAGAAATGAGAATGCCTGTCACAGATTAGACTTCGGCATGCTGCAGTCATGGCTTTTCACTCTACAGAGTGCATGGCACAACTTGCTAACTACTGCAAGTACTGGAACTGTGAAATCAAATGGCCTTGAGTCAAGACTGGTGTGGCAGGAAGAATTAAGTTACCTTTCTGTGCCAGCAGAGTTCATTGCATCTTGAGGAAGAGCTTTGCTGAGGGAGGTCGGTGAGATTTTCCCTGATTTTTTTTTCTTTCTTTTTTCTTCCCCCATCTTCCCCCGACATGCATTTTAATTCTTACTGGGAGCTTCTAAACATCAGAACTGAAAGCCAAACTTACTGGTGTGGCTTTAAGAATGAATTTGTCTCCTGGTCAGGATTGTTAGTCCCCCACCCCTTTCTTTTTCCTTCCTTGGCTCTGATGGAATGAGAACTCTGTGGCTTTTCCAGGTCTGGGTGGCTTTTTGTGATCTTTTGTGAAAAAGGAAATTGTAGTTACTTTCCTCAGTCAGTCTCTTTGTGGACCCCTGAACATCAGAGCATTCTGCAGGGACTACAAAAGTAAACTGAAACAGATTCTGGGGTGGTGATGAATCTGTCTAGAGGACTGAATAGATTTTCGTCTTTTGGTAACTTTAAGTTGTTTTGTTCTAAATGAAGACGTCTGTAATGGGTGTCAAGAGCCTGAAAGTAAGTCTTAATAGGATGAATGGGATGTTTTTGAATAAGAAGAAAATTTTAAGAAGCAAAGTAGTGCTCTCATCCCTAATCTGATATCTGTTTAAAGACTTAGGCAGAATATATAGTTTAAATTTTCTCAAGTGCACCTGGATGTCTCTTCTCCTACTGCATACTGGATAAGTGCTGGATCATTGGGAAATAACTTGTTTTAGCTAATTGGGTGTATTCATTATAGGGATCAAACCCCTATTTTAGTTAATGACAAGATGTGTTTCTGTATCTTCAGTTTTGCAGTTTCCGCTAAACAGAAAAGGTGAAATAATAATGACTGAAACAAAAAGGAACATTTTTATGTGTACAGCTCCATGCAGTCAGGAATTTTCTAAGTGTGGCAAAGGAGGAAATCTGCTCTGTCTGATCACCTTGGCAATATTGATTTTCTGTGGTCCAGTGAATCAGTGGTGAATCTTCTTTGAGAAAAATCATGAACAGCATCAATAGCAAAGTACATCATTAAAACAATCTCTGTCAGTAGATTTTTTTAGTGTTAGTTTAGTGTTTACAAAATTGGTTCATAAGAAGTTCTGAAAAAGGTGGAGCTTACAGAAAGATTTATGATTTTTTTTTTCTGTACCTAAATTGAAAAGATAGTGGTAAACACCTTGTTGAATTTACACAGCCTGCTGTCACTGAGTGTGGACAGTTGTCTGCTTGGTTTAACTTAATGGTACTGATGTGCCTTTGAGGCAGTCTGCTAGAATCCTTCCAGAGTCTGTCCAAAGTTAACACATTTGGTGACTGGCAGCAAGTATAGATTTTACTGTAAAGAGGCATATGCTTAGAAAAATGACACATCTGAATATTGCGATGAAAATGCTTTTTCTTTTTTTTGGTAACGCTTTCCTCCTCCATCTAAGCAAGGAGGCATTAAGCATGAAGTACAAGCAATAAAAAGGAAGTATCATATTTATCATATTTTTATCTGAAAGTGTAGAGCCCACACTTTCAAAAGAGTGAAACTCTTTGCCGAGTTGTCAGAGGCGAATAAGGCAGGAAAGGGGACAAGTCTTCTGCAGGGACCATTGAATGCTTGGAACCTCACTTACCCACTGTGATTTCGGGTGCATTGGGGTGGGTGTTATCTCCACTTGGAGATAGAAGCCAGATCATCTGAGGACAGAAGCTTCCTGCTTCTGGAGAACAGTAATGGGTCCTCATGAACAAATGTCTGCTGAGACCATTAAGCTAGAGAGGCAGCAGGGCCCAGTGAGAACCTATGAGGGGAGGTGCTCATGGCCCTCATTATAGCTTGTCCTGCTATCAACAGCTAGATAAGATAAGGAAAACTTATGCAAATAGCTTCTTGAAGCATGATAGGGGTTTTTTTAATGGGAGTTATAAACCCTGCCAAAGTAAGCTTTCATTCTTCTTTAAAGGTATGTAGGATGCGTTAAATATGCTTCAAAACAGCTTGTGCTGTGTTTGTAGCATAGAAATACTTTGCTTTAAAAGCTAGGGATCTTGTCACAAGTCCAGGATGACTTTTAGTCTTCTTCATACTTGCCTCTGTACCTGCTTATAATTAAAACAGGCTCTCCTTTAAGATACTCCTTTCCCTTCCCAGAAAGAACCATGCTGGTCCCATTAATTTTCTGCTGTAGACCACTGTAGTATTGTGACAGGTGAGTAATAAAGAATCAGAGATGTAATACGTCCTCAGTTGCACTCTGTCTAGCTTCAATGGGTGTTTTGCATAAGAAAAGTAAGAAGGATTTAGCCCGTGCTGTAATAAATCCCACTCAATCCTATTGAAACCCTGCGTAGCATCCAGTGATAAAATACCTACTGGTTCTGTCTCTTGATTGCAGCAAAATCTTTCTTAAATTACCTCGTGTGGGTTACCCATAGCTAGAGCCAGGTGGGTAAATGTGAATGAATCCGGTGCTGATGAATATTTTTAATAGCTGATTATCAGAAGGAGCTGTAGAAAATGGGGGGGTTATATATTTTACTAAGTAATGAAATAACCTTCTAGTTATTCTTCTTCCTTTAAAGGTACAGATGTGCAGATACTCTGTTGTGGGAAATCAGACATTATAAATATCAGCTCTCATAAGCTGACTCATAAAAGTGGGATCTCATGCCTTTTCTCAAAACAGGTCATTTATCTAATGATTTTCTGCACTCCAGGAATGTCCCTCTTTAAGCTTACCTGCTCCATTTCTGAAACAGACTTTGTAGGTCTCTCATAAAATATCAGGTGACCATACTGTAAATTAAGGGAAGAGGCACTTCTGCTATTCACTTAAGCTTTGCTTCCCTCAGATTTACTGATTCATTCCTAGAAGACTCTGTTATTAACCCCTCTGTCCCCCAAATCACACTATTTTGATTGCAGAGCAAAGAGTTCATCTTTTCAGCCACTGTGTTGATCGCATGCTCTGAGGCCAAGCTTCGAATTCGTCCTTGGCAAAGATGAACAAGGTCTCTCCTTGTTTTCCCTTCATCTGTAAATCGCTAACCATACTGACTGATGGCTAATGAAGTGTACAGAAAGTGCTAGAGTTGAGATGCTTTGCCTGTGACTCAGCATGCTTTTCTGTGCTTTTCAACAAATACTGCTAATAATTGTCAGATTTTATTAGACTTCACTTTTTGTTTTCCATTTCATTCTGTGTATTATGCTAATTTAGAAAATGAAATAAGAAAAAGTGTGATTTTGTTTTGCATGCATTAGTGGCAAAAATACCCATTTACTTCAGAATTACCAGAATCCAATTCCCAATTATAACACTGATGCCTGCAAATAGTTCTCCCCATTCGTAAAGGACTGAACAAAACTCAGAAGAAAATGAAAAGTTAATGAATATTTTTGCAGGCCTCAACATTCGTTGATTGTTCTGAGTCGTGCCTGAACTTTTTCAGAATAGTCTTAAAGCTTTTTTTGCTTTTTGATTTTGTGATGTACGTTGGTAAGTTGTTGACAAATGTGTCATATAGAGTGGCTTAGTTGAAGCAGGTGTTCAATGAAACGGCTTGATGCTTTCATTCTTCTAAACTGCCACTGACCTTACCTGTTTGGGGTTTGGGCATAAAAGAGCTACTTCTAAAAAAACCTTCCAGGCTGGGAAAGTCTGTGAATGGGCATACTGCTATGCAGACCCATCTTATAATAGAAGATACCAAATGTGCAATAAAAATAATGGCAATACAAATACTGGTCATAAAATACAGCTTGCAGTGAAAATAAACCTATTGAGTGAGCCTAATCAGCCTGCAGTTTGGGTGATGAATTGGTGAGATCAGTTGTTTGTATTGATATTTCCAAAGCATTTTAAATGTTTTTTTTCAGCATAGTTAAGATGGCAAGTAAATAAAGGCCTCCGCCCCAGAGTATTGAGAATGATCAACTCTCCAAAATAATGGAGACTTATTCCAGTTACATAAAAAGAACCCCATAGTTTTGGTGTTAATTGTAGTGAAACTGAAATAATAACTTCATAAAGTACTTCTTATCAAATGGATCTTTAATACAGATTTCTTTACTCTTTTCAGTGAATGAACAGAAAATGAAGCTCTAATAAGGTAAGATTTTTTTTTTAATTTTACTTTAGTAAGATATTCAAGTTAATTTGAGGTAATTTTAACACATATGCTTGGCATTTCAGAGTAGACCCTAGACATAGCATGGGTCAGTATGTCAAAGCACAAAGAGGAAAGGATACGGTATTGAAGAATGAATGAGTCTAACACTGAACTTTTGTTGTTGTTGTTGTTTTGACTAAGTCACTCTTTGGTCTTTTAATCAAAATAAGGTACCTGCATAGATTTGAAAACTTTTTGCCTATAAAGAATTTACAGGTAATTATTTTTCAGCAGGTGCTATAGTTTTCACTTCTCAGTCAGTGAAAATCTTAACTTTTTTCACAGTTTGAAAATGAAATTTTAGAGTATATGCTGTTAAAATAAGTAGCTTGGTCATAGATTTTTGGGTTTTGAGATGTGATGGTAGGAGTTCATGAGTTACATAGTTCAATAAATAAAGGAAGGGTGAATTCTTCTAGCAGTGAATATTTCCTGTTAAATATAATGTATTTTAGGCTGCATTCTGGATGGCCAAAAGACAGAAGAAGGTCTTTCAAAACTTTACCAACTGCAAGGGATGTTAAAAAATTGGGTTTATCTTTTCCTTTCTTCCACTGCTAGTGAAGATGATAGTGAGGACATTCATGTAGTGTGTCTTCTAGAAAATGAAGCATCTATGTCAAATAACATAACTGGGCAAGTTGTTCTGACAGGCAGCTGCAGAGTGAACCTGTTCAGAGCATTACAGAAATATATAATTACTTTTCAGTCACAGATAATAGTTTCAATTTTAATAACCTTTCAGAGGTTACCAAGGAAGGGGAGTGTTGTTGGTTGCTGTTTTCCTTTCCTCCTGTGTTTGCCTGTTTTGGATTTTTATTGGTGGCTGAAGTAAAAGTTTGCAGAATTTTTAGCTGGATTTCATGCATCTATTTCAAGTCAAATGCCTTCCAAATGGAAGTGTGTTTAAAAGGAACTTTTTTAGAACCATGACATCTTAGACCAGTAGAAGTTGATACATCTACATAACCTGTGTTCCTGATTTGCGAAGGGATATCCTTGAAATAGGGAAGAGAGAGGCTAAAAAAAAACCCAACCAGTTAAGCTATGCAAAATGTAAACTGTTAGAAACCACAAGTGAGTAGAAATGTGAAATATTAATGGAAAAAACAGTAGTGTTGTGAAAAAGTAATGAGGTGTCATGACAAATGATGTTGTAAATAGCAGACTATCTAGCTTTGCAGTTCTTACTTTGTATTAGTAGATGGAGAGTATGTGCATGTATTTGCAAAGCTGTGTGCATGTATGGTATATGTCCTAGACAACCAGATGCTGCTCTTTGTACCAGATGAGTGTGAAGGACTGAAAACCTTTCTGGAATGGGACTAAGGAAGCTAAGGAACTTTATAGTGTGTTGAGAACCACATGGGCTGTACAGGGATTTAGCAAATGCCAGAAGAAATTCTAGTTCTAAGCAGTCTTTGTACACTGAGCTCATCAGCATCTGTG
The DNA here is from genome assembly GCA_013399855.1 of Oxyruncus cristatus. Lineage (NCBI taxonomy): Eukaryota > Metazoa > Chordata > Aves > Passeriformes > Cotingidae > Oxyruncus > Oxyruncus cristatus. The sequence continues at coordinate 2,961,844 of VXAY01001328.1, forward strand.
ATCCAGGGAGGACACAAGTCCTCCTTCTGTCTCCTTACCTGGATTCAGTCATACAAGAACTGGGCAAACATTGCAAAAATGAATTAAACTTGCTGTGTTTATAGTTGATCACCTAACACAAGAGAGTCTTATGTGGAGCCTCTGAATGCTGCAGTAATATAAATGTCTAAGTAATATGTCTAAGTAATATAGCGTGACGGCAGTAGTGGAAATTTACTTATTTTGTTTACCAGAGTCACGACTGGAAGTATTTGAGGGTATATATTGGTCACTCCTGGGTTTCTGCCTTGGCAGTGTCTGCAGAAGTACCGAGTAATTCTGTTAGCAGGATTTTTATGTGATTTGACATACGGGTAGTAGAAAACCACCCGCCATCAGCTAACTTTTTATTTATGAGTTAACTATAGTATTTAGTAACAGCTGATCCTGTTTGAGCTAGAATTTATCAGTTAGGTTAAAAATGAAGCTATGCAGATCTCAGTGCTATTTATCCCAAATTTCCACGTCTTAAAAGTGGGTATGTGCTGGGAAAGCTGGAAAAGCTTGTTAAAGATGCTTTGTGCCTTTCCTTTGCACTTGAATTTTCTCTTTTAGTCTCTGTAGTCAAACACTATATATACTACTCCACTGCAGCTGCTGTGCATTGGATTCAGGAATCCCTGTTTTGATTTGCCAAGCAGGCAAACTATTTATCTCAGGTAAGAGAATTTTGAGGTGTGATGTGGTTAGTATCTAAAAATATCAGTGTAGGGAGATAGAATAGGGCTCCAACAGACAAAAACGTGGCAAGACAAGGAAGAGGAGTTCACACTGGAATTACGATACTGTGGGTGTAATTAACCACTGGAAAAGCTTAGAAAGGAATGTGGTAGATCACTTGGAGTAATTAAACCAAGATTAGATCTCCTTCTGAAATATCTTCTAGTAGAGTTACAAGTTCTTGTGCTTTGTAAAGAAATTGCTGCGTGAGGTATTATGGGCAGTGCCAGGCAGGAAGTCAGACCAGATTATCATAAGAATTCCTTCAGGCCTTTTAAATCCATGTCTCCACCAACAAAGGCTCTTATGTGGTACAGGCAGCCACAAAATTTTCTAAAATCAGAGCTGGAGCAAGTCACTCTTGTTTTGGCAGTGAAAGGTTGAAAAGTCTTTGAGCAGATCCTTGCAGAGATGCGGTGGTGGGTACTCAGTGCTGCTGACCTTGCAGATTTTGTGTGCTCCAGTCATACAGACCAATACTGAGCCAGTTTCTGCTCTTATCTGATCAGTCCACAGGCATATCCTTCTGCATAATCTTCTAGTATTTCACCTGATTTACTTAGTAGCTTGCTTTTCATTGAGTTCAATGAAAAATAATAATTTTTCTGTGATGCAAATTGAATCCCTTCTGTGGTAAGGTCCTGGATGAATTCAGAATTTTCCTCAGTTATTCAGTGAGCATAATGCTGTCATCTTTAACACAGGATCTTCTATAGCCATTCTTAATATCCATATGACTAGAAAGGGCAGGGTACATTTTTAACAGATTTTTTAGAATTCCTAATATAAAATAGTCTGCTTTCCCCAAAACTGAAAAAGTAGTAACTGACATGTTTGCTCTGGGACCTGCATGGAATGCTGAGAGAGAGTGGAGTATAGTAATTTTTCAGTTCTCTTCAGCTACAGCTTCAGATATATCCTTGTCTTACTGGGTAAGAGGCAAAATCCTTTTAACAGAAAATAGATTACAATGACTGGTCAAAAAATAATTTTGTTCTAGAAGAAACAGAAAACACTGTGGTGAACCAAGGATAGCCCTGGCTCTTTCTTGTTACTTTGATAAGCTCATTAATTTCAATGTTCAAAATTAATTAGGAGTTACTGTGCACAGTCTTGCAATGGAAAAATCCATCAACTTGAGCTCAGAATTATGTCACCCTACGGTACTTAGGTTACACAGCTTCTGTCACAGGAATGTTCAGTGTAACTCCACAGCAGCATGACAGGGAGAACAGCTAAGAGTTGTGCTGGCTATATGTGTGCATGAAAAATTATTCAGAAGAGTTTTCATGTAATTCCGGCCATGTAGAAAGGCCTGTGAAAAAGCTCTTCTGTAAAATTACCCAGAGTAATTCAAGGGTGAGCCCAGGCATATCAGAGGATTCTGTGTTCCAGAATACCTGATACCCAACCTGACAGCAGGTGGTGGGCACTTGGTGCCTGACCATCTGGGCACTTGGTACCTTTGGACTAACGTGTACATATGGTTTACACAGGGCAGTCTAAACCTGATTTGGAAAAATTATTAGACTAAAGCAATAGGTAAACTAAAGTAGAGAAAATAAATACCCTTGTGTTTGATAATCCAAAGTAAGATGGTTGAGTTATGTAAGTGTGTGTCCCTCCACGTGAAGGCTCCATCTGCTTTCGTGGACATCTAAGAAAGAGAGAAAGGAGAGGCAGGGCAAGATGTTGGAGAAAGAAAAAAAAGTTTAATTACCCTTGCTAGTAGGTTAGGGATTTGTGGCTGTGGTGAAGTAGAAAGGAGAGAAGACTTTGGTTAGTCAGGAATCAAACATGTTTGGCTGGTTGCTATGCAATAGTTGTGATATTTTAGTATGGAGTTTCTTATGCGCCATGTCTCATGAAAATATATCACATACCCATGGTTTTTACAAATTCCTGATAGCCATAATACTTACTGTGGAGAGTATTTAAAAACAAACTTCAGAATCTCCTTTTTTCACATGTTTTTGCTACCACTGAGTCACTCTTCATGGGTACTTCAGTTCTGAAAAGCAGTGGTGGAGGCTGTGCCACTAAAGAAAATTGCTGTCTCCATTAGTAAGTGTATTTGAGACATCATATTGCTGCTATTTTCTTCTGTGTGAAAGTTCATGACTAAGTCATTAATGTAAAGGAAAGTAGTCTTTCCTACCACAGAAGAAAGGCTGGACAGCGGTACACCAGCCTGCAGAATGACTTTGTTTATCGCTGAGGGCTCTCTTGGCATTTCTTTCTGTTCAGGCAATGCTGTAAAGGCATTCCAGATGACAGAAAAGGCATTCCAGATGACAGAAAATAGGAGTTATGTTGAGGTCTAGGGAGTTCCTTTGGTGCATTTCCAGCACACTGGTAGTCCCAAATTCATTGTTTGTATCGAAGAACTGCACTTGCTTTAGAAGCTCAGTTTGACTGCATTTGAAAGCTTTTCAGTCTTGTTTCCTGCACGTCATTTACTTATTAAGCCCTATACAAGAATCCATGATTTTGCCTGGGTAACTTGCTTCTCTCTTCCAAGAAATAAATACACTGTTTTTCAAGTTTTTCAAATCCACATGCTGGGTTGGAGCAGAGTTTGGTGTAAAGAAGTACCCTGGTGCTTCTACTGTGCTCGCAATGTCTGCTCAGATGAGAATCAAGCGTGCTGTGCTCACTGTTACATAACTCTGCAAAAAGTGTCGATTCAGGGAAATTCTGCTGCTGTGAGAGAATGGGAGCATCGGGAATGTTCTCTCCCGCTTAATGGAAATGTGGCTTTTGGTGACTAGTACATTGAAAAAATTGCAGATTGTGTGTGTGCTCTCATTGACAGAATCCAACTTGAACATCGTGATGATGTTCAGGACAGCAGATCCTGCTGGTTTTTGCAGCCCTGGGAGGGTGGCTGAGGCTCCAGTATCAGCCGGCTGGTACAGCATATGTCTGGCTGCTACCGGAGGGGATTTACAGCCAGACAGTTTTTGGTTTTGAGTAACCTTTAGAAGAGTGAGTTGGAAAAATTGCCAGGTTGGCTAAACAGATCAATTCCCGTCAGCAGGAGAGACAGCTGTTCATTTGACTACATCTCCTTCATTTGGCTGTGTGGGTTGTTCCACTGAATGACGTGGGCTCCAGAGACCTGCCTGTGGAGAAGAGAGGCAGGTAGGACAACATGCACTGAGTCAGAAATTCTGTTTGTCTTTTGGCATTACAGAAATGGCCTTGTCTTATGGATGTGGTGGAGGGGTAGGTTGCTGGTCTAATTTTTTGACCTTTGCCATTTTGCACATAGCCCCTGTATTTCAGCCCTGAAAGAATATTTCAGATTGCTGTACCCTGCTACTAGCATTAGTCAAAGCCTCTCCCTGCCTCCCCCCACCCCCACTAATATATTACTGTGAAAATGGGGATAAGAAGGTAAATTAAAGGTTGGAAAAGTCAGTGTTGGCTCAATCTCTCTAAACAATATGGATCCATTCTTGAGGGTTTTTTTCTCACTGTAAGGAGTAAATAAGCCTTTCTAGAGGCTGCTAGAGATCTAAATGGTGTTAGCTGGATTTGCCTCTAGGTTTTTCTCATTCAGCAGCATCCTCAGAGCAAGCTTTGGTTCTGTTGTTTCAGTTTCCTCATCTGTGCCTTTAATCCAGTTCTCTTTCCTTAATCACATCCTTTATACGCTTGTCCTTTGAGTCCCACAGCTCTTCTTCACTCTGAGTTTAGGGTCTCAGTTTGCAGGAGACTCTGTGAATGATTTAATTTTGTCAGCTGAGGTAAACAAACAGTAGAAACATACACTACAGTACAAAATGTTCTCTAATCAGTTATTTGACAAGCACAGTTTAATTATTTATCGTAGCTTGTAAAAGTAATGAAGTCCTTGTAACATGAGACTTAACACTGTCCTATTAATTTTTCCCTGGGAGTTGGAAAAAGACTGCTGTATTTTTGTGTGCAAACTGAGAGCATGCAAGCTAATGAGATTTGACTAAGAATACGTAAAAGGGGCTGGAACCTTTCAGTGCTTCTTAATAGTTTCTCTAATAGGTAGTAAATCCAAGCACATCCCACAGTTAGATAAGATTCTGCCTATGTTGGCAAACCAGAAGGTGCCGTCTGATGCTTTGCCAAAGCAAAATAGAGTTTGCTTGGCCCAGCTATATTTTTTTTTTTTTTAATGTTTAGCTTAGTAAAAATAAAAGCTGTAAGTAGCAGGCTTTCTCAAGACATATAATTCAAAATAATTTTCTGTAGCATGGTAGATTTCATGTTGCTACAAAATAAATATTTAATCAGTGCTAATATTTTTGGTTCCCTCAGGCAGGGAGAGAAGTTCTAACTTTTTACTCAAGTAAGTGCAAATGCAATCTAGCAGGATGTTCAAAGTAAAATGCATGTATATCCTAGAGATTTTTTTAATGGATTTTAGGTGCAGCCAGCCAGGATTGATGGCTGATTTTGTTCCTGACAGAGAACACTTTATCGCAAAGTTAAGAAGTCCATCTCGCTGAAAAAGGAAAAGAACCCAAAAAGATAAATGTAAAGCTAACTTCAAGCTAGCATCTGTGTTTGATCGATTTGAGCTGTATAGTGAACTAGATCAGTTACAATTACATTTAAAAAAAAAGAAAAAAAGAAGAAGAAGAAGAAGAATTGCAGCCTGAAATGCTTTGCTTTTCAGTCACAAAGCTGCCTCGACCACGCCAGCCCAACTCAATGACTGAAAGGAACAGTCTGTGACTCTGTAGAGTTGCACTTACTGGTTAGTTTCTAATTCGTTGATCTTACGTGACCGACTGGGCTCTTTATTCAGGGGCTTCACTTTGTAGTACGAAAGAATATTGTGAGCAGGGAATATTTCTTATCTGAACTGCTCTATCCAGCACAGCAGCAGAGTTTGGCCCTTGGAGGACAGGAGCTCTCTTGTCGGCTTCTTATGAAAGCTGTAGCTCCCATGCTCCTCATCAGACAGAAGAATGAGAGACAAGCACTTAAATTTTGTGCTCCTCCTGTGTTTGCAGAGGGAGCAAGGACTGAATGGAGTCCACCTTATTTTTCCTTCAGATGTGAACCACTGACTGAAGCTCCTTCTGCTGTTTTCCCTTTCTGCTCAAGAGACAGTAAGAGCTCTTCTCTGGTACCATGGTGGACAGACCTGTATTTGTAATGGATCAGTCTTGAGACAGTCATCATGCCTGCGTTTAAGAAAACCTTTCAGGACACATCTGTTCCTTAGTTCTCTCTCTCTTTTGATCCACTGGAAACTCATTCCCATCCTTCTAGCCACCAGCATCTTTCATTGTCCTTTCACAAATTAATTTAAAAACCAGTCATCCCTTCTGTGATATAATAATCACAGAAAAAGCCCAGAAGTAAAGGTAAAATAATACAATTTCAGGAGGGAAATTGTATGTTCTGAACTGAGATTTGATGTGCATGTGCACCTCACAGAAAAGCAGCAAGTTTCTATAAAGGTCGCCCAGAAAACAAGGAAAATGTTCCCTGCCATGTCTGACTGTAACCAAGGAAAAGTAGTACTGAATTTTTGCTGACTCTGAGGATGTCAGTTTGTCATAGTCCTTTAGTTACAGTAGATGTGTAGTACAGAGGGAGAATACTATTGAGCAGTTATGACAAGTTTTGACATTTCTGACTTTCTTTATGTTAAGATGCTAACCATGGACACCATTAGTCTCACCCCCTGATTGCGGCTGATTCAGAGAGCCTTACTTTTCAGTTACAGGGTGGGTTTCATACAGGATAGTAAAAAAATTAGGTGTACAGCCTCTTTAAAATACAGTGACAGTATTAGCCCATCAAGATTTCCAGGTAACTAACCACATGTTCACCAGCTCTGATTTGCTTGAGATACAGGGGGCTGTGCTTTTTCCGGTCCAAAATTCCATTTCTGAGAACTAACTGATTGGAAAATACTTAGATTTATAGGAAGAGCTCCAGCTTTGCTGGCAGCAAAAGCTAAGTGAAAATGACAGGAGGTGCTCACTTCTTTTAGCAAGTTCTGTCCTCAGTGGGAAAATGGAAGGCTGACTTTGGTGCATTCCTGTTCTGCATGAGTGGATTTGATGTTCGTTGTTTACAAAAGTTGGTTATGGTTGCAGCTTTCACGTATGGGAAGAGACAGAGGTTAAACACAAGACTGCTGTAAAAATGTACTAGTATTCATAATTATGTTTAAATTTTATTATTCCTTGCTTCCCTGAAATAATATAATTAACAGAACATAAAATAATAACAGAAGAGAAAAAAGTTACTTCTTGTTCTTATAGGATCATAGAATCATAAAATAGCTTGTGTTGGAAGGGATCTTAAAGATCATCTAGTTCCAACCCCCCCACCATGGGGAAGGACACCTTTCACTAGATCAGGTTGCTCAGAATTCCATCCAATTTGGCCTTTAACGCTCCCAGGGATGTGGCATCTGTGGGCAACCTGTTCCAGTGCCTCATCACCCTCACAGCAAAGAATCCAAACAGGTTCCTAAGTCCTGGTTCTGATTGACACAGTATTGCAGCCATTGTATAAAACCTTTTAGATCCTCTTAACTTTTTCTGCCTTCCTCAGATTGCCAGTGCAGTTTGCTCCAACTAATTCTTAAATGAAGTGGAAATTACACAGATAGGAGTTATTTGAAGCTGCAGAACGATTTTACACTCATGCTTATGCAATGAGCTAGAACTGCACAGCTGACCAAAAAACAGTCTTTAATTCACAATTCCAGCCTGTTTTTTCACTTCAGTGGCTTTTTAAACTTCCCTCTAGTCTTTATGCAGTTTATGTGGTTTAACTGAAATTCTGAGAAAATAAAGGAAAATGAACCATGGAGATGGAGAAATGTACAAGGACAGATGAAGAGAGAGGTTTCCTGTAGGAATGGGGCATGGAGAAAGCCATTCTGTACAAACGGTTTCATCCAAATGCTTGGGATGGTAAAGTGACATAAAGAAAAAAATTTGATTAATTGAGAAAGAATGCGTGACAGGAGAGATGCAATTTGTTGGACTGGAAAAGTCTTCCTCGACGACAGCGAGTGGCATAATTTTCCAAAGAAAGCGTCTCTATTACTTGGGAATTGAAAACTTGATTGAATAAACACTAGAAAACACCACTATAGAACCTGTGCTTCTTTAGGTGAGCACTCTTCAAGCAGAAAGCCTTTTCTACCTCCGTATTCTGACTTGCTTGAGACAGCTCCTTGAGTCTGGTTAAGGCTTGGGATAAAACCATAAGGTATGTTTTCTCTGCTCGCTCTTTTTCCCCTAAATGTTATTATACTGCAGTTTGGCTCTGTCCACATAGTCTGGAGCAGACTGTGTTGTAACTTGCTTTAGTCGCCACTGAATTTAACAGCTTTTGGCTTTGTAAGTAATGCCTTAGGAGAACTCTTGCTCATCTGTTCCCTGAGCCAAAGGAAAACTCCTCCAGTAGCTTTCCCAGTGTTTTCTCTGGCTGGAACACATAGTTACCAATTGCTAGGTGAAGATACACTATCTTTAATCGTATTTTATTTTTGTATTTTCAGTTTGTCCAGCTGATATATTCTAAGACATCCACTTTGACTAAAACAGTGAAAGAGCCCTTTCACAATGGATTTTTTCTTTTCTTTTTTCCTGTAACCCATGTAATTAAATTCTTCCACTGGTGGGAAAAAATGCTTTTCCTTGATGTAAATGTGTGGCAAATAGCTGAATACTGAACCAGTCAGTCACATTTCCGTGTTAACCATACTTCTTCCATATTTTTCATAACAAAAGGATTTATCTTAGGGATCTTGCTCAGAATATTCTTTACGTGGGTTTCCTAGTCCTTTACGATTGGCTTTCAGGAAATCTGATCATATTCGTATTTAGTCCTTTGGTAGAAATGTGTCCATTGGGAAATTGTTAAATAGGATCTCAGTAAACCTTTGGGTTATATTTTGCAAGTACAAATCACTAGGAGATATTTGCATATTTATTTGTTGAATTTCAACTTCCACTTCAGGTTAGATGAGACATAAACAATTATACAGCACCTCTGGCAAAGGATTAGTCTTCAAAGCAAGTCAAAGCAACACTGGGAATTCAGAGGAAGATTTCTAAAGTTTTAGAAGGAACTGTGAAAGACTTGTGCTTTGTTTTAGCTCCATATATTTTTTGTCATATATGTTTAATGTTGTAGACTTTTACTCTGATACATCTGCTTGTTTGTTGTACTCTAAGACATGTTTCTAAAAAAATATTTATGGCAGCACTGGTCAGAGGCAGGGACTGCACTTTTGCCTATCTTTGTTAATGGAAAAAATTACCCTAATTTAAAGCCTGCTAAATTATTTTTGTTCAGTTTTGTTTGTTTGTTTGTTTGTTTTTAATCTTGACAGGGTCTGTGGGTCAGACTCTGCATTGTACTTAGTAAGAGAGGCCACAGATAAATGTGATCTGCCAAAAAGATGTTAATAGTTTTTTTCCAAGATCAGGAGGTCAGGTACCACAGCATGCGTCAGTGCCCTAGCAGAGGAAATGCCTCTTTGGATGTATTCTTGGCTTGCTTCATTTTAGGAGAATCTCTGTGGAAATTTTAAGTGAAAATGAATGTAATTAATTATAATTAGTGTAGTGTTTATAGTGGATAGATGTTCCAAAATCTTTTACAACAGTGAAGGACACGTCATAGCTTTCAGGAACTGTAGATTTGCAGCAGTAGTTAGATCACTTAAGCCAACCCTGAATACTTTTTGAACTCTGCATTTACTGTCCATTTGCATCTTAGAAAATCCTCCCAGTTATTGACAATTAAATTTGATGCCTTGTTGCTTGTTTATATGAAAGCAATTGGCATGCTCTTTCTGTTTGTGTCTCAGTGTGCCTTATTTATTTAGCAGCATTGCTGGATTTTGAGTTCTGGAGATAAACCGAAGCATTCGGGGCACAAGGCTTTCCTGCTGTTCATTGCTTGTCCTTTCTTGCATGCCTGGATATGCAGGAAAGCCTTACACTGAAGGAGAGACCGATAAGCTCCGAAATCTCAAACAAAGTGCTATTTTCATTATACAATAAAAGACTTGAGGTGACACTCTACTTTGTACTCTGTTTCTACACATCCACATGCGCTTTGAAGCTCTGTCCTTATTGTTTGTCTTGTAAAATCTGTGTTGTTCAAAGGGGAAAAAACAATAAAGTGCATTTTAGTTTGTGTGATACAACTCCTTAATACAATGTCATGATTTGATGGGAATAATCAAGGATTGGAGTCTGTACTTTGGGTTGCAAAAAGATATCTTTGTTAAATCCTTGAACTGTATTTTCTTTTAAGCCACATACTTCTGCAACCATCTCCGATTTTGAAGAAAACTCCAGTAATTATGTTCTGTATTGGAGGTTCATGTAAACTTATTTTTCCTATATCACAAGCATGAGGAGTCATCTGTTAGCACCTAGCCTCTTCTCAGAAAACTAAGATTACTCAAACTGGATTTATGATCTCTGACATGAAATTCCTCCCACTGCTTCTTTCATTTTCTTCTACTTAGGTAGGCATTCACTTTTCTTTATGTTGTTGTAAAGCTTCATGCTCAAGAATTCCTGCTCTACATTGTAATTACTCTTTCTCTTTCCCTTTCTTTTCTCTGGTGTTTGCAAGAACAATTTGCAGTTTTCAGTGGATTAAACTTGTAGCTGAAGGAAATGAAGGAGTTTTTCTGCCTTTGAGCACAACTAAAACTTTTCACCTAGGAGAGCTTAGTTCAGGCTGGGCAGATAACTGTCTTTCAAACGTGGCCAAAAATTTTAAAAATCAGTGGCCAGAGGAAGCCAGCATGTAATGAAAATTTTAGAGTCTGGATGCATTTTGTCTGGGCTATTTATTTTTCCTTGAAGGCAGAGACGAGGAAGGATGTGCAGTGATGCAGCACTGAATGAAGGATAGCAAAGAAGACACCGAGACTGGATGTAGGAACAGAAGGAGATTTACTTTCTTCAATGTTACCTGATAGGATCTATTTTTATATAGAAATGTCACCTGACAGAAGTCAGGAGAGAGAATATCCAAGTAGTTTAAATGCAGCTAAAGGCAGGGAGCTAAAGACACGAGGGAATAGAAGAGGCAGTTGAGGTGATCTGAATGCACAGCTGTATATAAAAATAGTAGTTGGAAGGGAGAGGTCTTTGAGGGAGCTGACCACAGATGCATGTGGCTATAATCATAGTGTAGAGGCTGGCACTAATTGGTAGTGGAGAAATCAAGTGAAAGACTGATCTGTTATGATGGAGAACTCGGGATGAAAAAGTGAGAAACAGAGGATACCGAAGACGGGTGGCACCAGAAAAGAAGGAGGATAAGATGGAGATAAGTAAAGATTTTTGGCTGAGAAAGAAGAATGATATGATTAAAGAACTAGGGACAGAAAATATAAGATAGTTGGGTAGCATCAGGGGAAAAAAGGAAAATAAGAAACCCAAAAACCATGAAGATCTGGGTTTCCTAGTGGTTCGAGGAAGATGCAGATGTGTGTGTCCGAAGACTCATTTTCTTTAGGTGGAAAGACACATCTGTCATTAGAGTTCATCTGGGGGAAGAGGAGTGTTTTATTTTCCAGGACCAAAGAAACATTATGTGAACATAAAGCTAAATGCGGTCCTGGAGAAGAAACTTGAGACAAAGATCACAGCGTCCCTTTTGGAACAAAATGAAAATTATTATGTCCAGCCAGAGAAAAGTTTCCTAAAAGCTGTGGCTGGTGTGGTCTTTGAGAAGGAAGGTGAGAGAGCAACAAGCTAACGAAGATGTACAAAGACTCTTGAAGAACTCAGGTCATGCAGGCATGAAAAGGTCTTCATGCAATGAGCATGTCTGAAATGGTGCCTAGAAGCACTCCCAGGCCCTGGAAATTGAATGTATCTACTATGACTGTCACTGGCCTAGTTTTGGTTTATACTTACAGGAACTCACCTGAACTATTCCCAGGTAGAGTTTGAAAATTATCTTGGGATTGTTCCCAGTATGCAATTTGAAAGCAACCACCCTGTTTTGAAGGGGATAGACTTTACTAACATGGCACCTTTCTGTGCCAGTTGGCCTCAACATTCTTGTACGTGTTTATTTTGCTTGTAGAAATACAGCTGTAAATGGCTCAGTAGATGCAATCCCATGGAAACTTAGGACATTGATCGTCTTTCGTGTGAGCTGTGACAGGCAGTGAATATGATTTCTTCTTAAAAATTTTGCTGAACTAAAATGTTGATGTGCTCTCAAATTTTGTTTTCATGTAGCATGGTGACATTACAGAAGAGTTGGTTATACAAAGTTTCTATGAACCATGCATTTAGATACTTCCATTTAAATGTAATACAAGCGTAAGCAAACATAGGTCCGTAAATAACACTCCTTCCAACAGAAGACCATGCTGTGAAATTAAGGAAATAAGGTTATGAGGTTGGTAGGTAGTTAAGTTGGCTGGACTAAAAAAACCCAAACATTTAAAAGTACAGAAAATATTTTAAAAAGTTCTTGAAACTTGTATCAAAACAAGGCAAATATCTAGACCTAAACGGATAAGATAAATATGTATCTAGAATGGAATAGATGTAACTTGAAGGTGATGGGGTGTAACTTGAAGGTGATGTACATGGCCAGTGTAGAAAGATGCACAAAATCAAATTTCGTATCTTGTTCTGAGTTTTGAATTCAGGAACGATTCAAACTGGAACAGGTACAGCAAGAAAAGCATTTCTGAGAGTCTTTGTCTTAGCAGAGCAGGCTAGTAAAGTAAAACCTGAGGCACAATAAGATAGTGCCTTAGTAAATACATCAGGGAAGGGACTGGTAGAGAGGAAAGCTAGGTAATTAAGCTAAACAGTGTTGACACTTGAGCAAAGTTAATAACAGATTTTAATTTTAGCCGAAAGCAGTCAGTTGACTCTGAAACTAAAGTTAGATCATCCAGGTTACCAGAAGCAGCATGCATCTTAGCTCGCATTTTCTAAATGAGTTCATGAATGTGATCTGTTCATAACCAGATGTACTGTCTGTGTTTTGTGAAGAACTTCAGAGATGAGCCAGAGGAGTTACACTTTCCTTTCAAACGCCTTATCTTCTGAAAAGCCAGATGCGACATTTTTGGAAAGGACTGTGCAAGGTATTTTGGCAGTTCTCCTCCAGCCTTTCAGCATTCATCCCACACTCATGGATCCTTTCCTCTTCAGTTACAGAATCATAGAATGGTTTGATTTGGAAGGGACCTTAAAGATCATCCAGTTACAACCCCTCTGCCTTGGGCAGGGACACCTTCCACTAGACCAGGTTGCTCAGAGCCCCATCCAACCTTGCCTTGAACAATTCCAGACTATGGGGCATCCACAGTCTCTCTGTGCAACATGTTCCATTGTCTCACCACTCTCACAGTAAAGAACTTCTTCCTAATCTGAACATGTCTTCAGTTTGAAGACACAACCCCTTGTCCTGTCACTGCATGCTCTTGTAAAAAGTCCCTCTCCAGCTCTCTTAGGCCCCTTTTAAGTACTGGAAGGTGCTCTAAGGGGTATCTGAAGTCCTCTCCAGTTCTGTCCTTTAGATTTGTTCTGTTGTGAGTTGATGTTGTATAGGTTCTCTATGGCCCTACCATCACAGATGCTGTGGTGGTTTCCTGATCCTGCTGTTTGGGAAATCAAGCCCACACAGCAAGTTCACCTGAAAGAGCTTATCTCCAGGCAACGTTGTGTCAGACTACGTCGAACTGTTGCACTAGTTTTTTCACCGTGTGTCCTGTTGCTGGAGCAGGATTTCATGGAGAGCATTCAAAATGCATATCAGTGTAATATTGGGAAATGTTTTGTTTATATGTGGCTGAACTTGAATATTAAGGGATAATCATAACCCCAAATTGTGACAGAACTTAATGTCTTCTTTATTTCTGTTGACCTTTACATGTTTCTATAAATACAGCGTCGTTGAATGAATTCCACACTGATGAATGTGGAAGCCCGCCTGTCAGTGTCTCAAAAGGAAAGCTTTCAAATATAAATAACCTTAAAAGTATAAATAGAAAAATCTTTTTACTGTATTTATCATTGACCACTTTCTTTTTTTTTTTTCATTGCATCTCCTACTTTATTTTTAGTGATGCTTACTTAAAATAGTTTCCCTGCTTTCCTGTTGGCCATTAGATGGCCACTGTGGAATCCAAGTGATTTCTGAGCCAGATAGTAAGGAAGGTGTTCTTTGTTTGAGCAGTGTGAGCCTGAAGTCTTGTCCATCCAGGCCTTCTTCACTGATGCATCAGCTTTGTTTGTTCAGTTGATTTCACATGCATAAGCCTATGTTAGTTTCAAAATCTTATTCCAGCATTGTTGAGGACCTCCTGTTCTTCCTACATTGATGTTACTCTGTCCCCCTCATGGGTTTGTAGCTCTGTTTTAACTAACTTAGTAAAGTCAGTGCTCTTCATAAATTGTCACTATGTTGGCAGGCATAAGAATTTTTAATTGTGTTTTTTTTAATTCCACAATTTTTAGAATGTTAATGTGCTGGTGGTCACCTCAGCTGCACACTAAGTAATTGGGAACGGGTATAAGTTTTGATGCCCCTCAGGCCTCAGCTTGACTTCACTATTGAAACTACAGCCTCCTGTCCACTTTTATGTTACATCCTTTTCTTCTTGTGTGTGTGTGTTAATAAATACATAATATTAAAGTAGGGTTGAATGTAGTATAAGCCACACTACTGTTTGTTAAGGTTTGCAGGCCACAGCTATTTTCCAACACTATTTATTTGAAGAGGCTGCAAGTGCATCACATAGTTCTGTTCTCCTGAATTATCTCAAGAAAGGGAAGTAAATCTCCACAAGGGCCAGCTGGTTGTCTGTATATTGCTTTAACCATTTCTGCATCAAAATGGCAGGGCAAGATGAAGTAGTTACATGGGAACTTTACAGACGAGTGATGCTTCCCAGACAGCAGCATGATCAGCCCAGTTGCTGCGAGTGACGAGCCACACAGAAGGATTCCAATAAAAGGGTTGTATGGAGGGCATGGGGGATTGTAGCACAGTGGGATTGTGCCTGCTGCTTGTAGCTTTGCTGCTCGGTGTCGTGACGTAGGTACTGACAGCAGCTCCTGGTGACCTTGAGACCAAGTGCAGGGTTATCCATATTCTTTTCTGGGGTGCTTTGAAGGTTCCATTGGGGTCTAAGGTTCCTGTGGGAGCATCTGCTGTGCCTCATGGCTGCTTGAGCACTGGAACTGGCCAGTGTAGATATGCAGTTGTTTTAAGGCAAGTAAGATCATCAGTTGGTTCCTTGTACTCTGACTGCATGCTTTGGTCTCAGCCTTGCCTGCCATGGGAAGGACAAGGAAGGAAGCAAGATAGAAAGTCTTATGGCCGAGCAGGGGGAAACAAGTGGCCATCATGAAGATTCTTTAGCTTTACATCCAAGTAGATCACTAATGCACCCAGGCAATGACAGGTAAAATGGCCTGTGTTCATGTGACTCTGAAACTTTGGGGAATCATGAATTCATTTAACCATCAGTCTTTATGCTTCAAGGCACGCCCCTATCTGCAAGCATTTTGTTAGTTTTAAATGTGATTGGTGTAGTTTTATTTTTATGCAGTGCCTTGGGATGCTTACTGAGGAGAGCTCTTACAATAGGTGTAACTTAATGTGCTGTTCAGACTTCTCATCAATCTGCGTGTCTTCACTCTTACCCAGAGGTAAAATACAAAAGCTACAGAGGGAGGAGTTTGGAATAAAATGATAGAAAATGTGACTGAAATAAAGACATTTAGTCCTGACAACTCAGACTAGCGGTGAAGGAAACAGAACAGGATGTTCAGAAAGTCCGGGCCCTTTGGCATGAGTTAAGGAGCTTGGAAAATAAGCAGGGCTACAGTGAATTTGTGAACAATGTTTGTCTTCCTAAACTGAATGCTGGAAAGGATCCATTTCACACTTTGCCTTTGCCAGCGCCCTGATATCTATTGTAGCGCTCATCTTCTGGCTGCTTTATTTCCAGAGAAAAGTTTTATTTTGTGTTTAGAACTTCTTTGTGCTTCCTGCTTTCTTGTGGCACTAGGTTGGTCATGTTGTGGCTACAGGGCTAAACTTTGGAATCTTAGTGTTTGGTCCTGCTGTACCGCCCTGTTTCCGATGTTTGTATTTTAACTACAGCAATGGGCTTTAAAGATTCCACTTCCACTTTGCTCCACCAGTGCATGGGTAAATTAATCAGGGCCAGGACTTGTATCTTATGGTTGTCTGTATTGTTTAATTTCTAGCACATTCTGTGACATGATTTTGGTCCATGCCAACTAGCGCATTCCCAGATGACACCTCTGGCAGGATGGCATGGGAGAGGGACTGTTCTCAGCAGGCATTATTGAAGAGGTAATAATGTTTTGCAGGGGAAGACAGTTTAGAGATGAGGATTTGAACTGGCTCTGCCTTTTCCCCCTGAGCCTCTGGATTCTGATGCATTTTTTAGACTAGACCAGCCTCTCTCAGGCTTAACATTTGCAGAGGATACTGAAATACAAATGTTTACGTCCTCACTGCATCACTAGATGCTGTTATTCACAACAATATCAAGCCACCTCCTCCTCTTCCCTGTGGGCCATCTGCTCGGGTTTATAGCACCCCTTCCATAGTGCTAAGATCTTTTTGAATAAGAGTCAGGTTAGGGGCACAACTCAAATTTTACATCAAGCTAGCATCACAACAAAACCAATCCCTCTGAGCTTGGATGAGCTTTCCAGAGAGTGGTCTTCCATCATGCAGCTCATTTGCAAGCAGAGGTACAGCCGTAGCTCACAAAGCCAGTGTCATCACAGGCCCACAAAAGCAAGATAAGTAATTACTGTTCTGGTATGTATATATTTACTTATCGCACAGGGTTATGGTAATTGCACTTACAGTTTTATATTTGCTTGCACACACAGATTTTTTTTTCTTGAACTTCACTCCTATAATTCACTCTTCAGGCTTGCTTTGGAGATTTTATGTGAAAAAAAGTAGTGTTTACTTTCTTCTGTGGGACTTCTAGTTTGTGAATCGCTCTGCAGTTCTCTGTTGGAAAGGATCATTGAATTCCTGATGGTGCTTTGACTGAATGTGTTCCAAAAATTGTTTGTATAAGGCGCACCTGTATATGCAATATTCTTTATATTCCTTGATTGCTTTCTTTCTGACGTTTTTTCTCTTGTCTGAATTTTTAATTACAAATGGAGACATAACTAAAGCCATAGTCTTCCTCACTCACTGTTGAAAGTATTTTTCATTTAGGTAGTACATGGTGTACTGTTTGTAGGATGTACATCAACAGTAGCTGTTGGGCTGCACAGACTTGTTCTTTTGTCTTGGAAATGATAGGATTGGATACTTAGTGAGCATGTATTTAGCATCAAGATTTAAGCTCCTGAGCCTGTTCTTGGTGCTGCTTGAGCAGCAAAGGAAGAAACCACTGCTGAGACGTATTCAAACTAGTATTGTTTTCTTCATCACGATGCTCTGTGTCCAGTGCTGTTATCATGGGGATTAGAAACACTGAGCAAAAAGGATTTTGTTATGGCAATGCTAGGTGAAATTACAAGGACTCCCTGAAACAATATCTCAGCCTTGGCCATATCGACTACCATCATTGGTCTACTCCGGCCTCCAATCGGGAGGCCTGGAGACACACCATCTGTAATGCTGCTGCTTCTTTTGAGAACACACGCAGAATCATTTCTGAGGAGAAAAGACAATGCAGAAAGAACCGAGTCTTGCCAGTACCACCAAAGGAGACTTTCCACTGTGCCCTTTCAACCGAACTTGTCTATCTCACATTGGCCTTCTTAGCCATCAATGTGCTTGTAGCAAGCGTGGGTAGAGTCCTTCTGTAATCTTCATTCGCGAAGTCAGGCCATGATGATGATGATGATGATAGGTGAAATGATGTTTTTACAAGCTGGTGTGGTGGGCAGTTTTCTTTTGAGGCTAGTGAGGGCCATGACAGTAATAGTCACACAGAAATTGTTATGAAAAAGAAAGGCTGAGAGAGGTGCGGAGTCTCCCATGTAAACTATGTTTACAGTTGTTGCCAGTCTATGCACTGCTCTCAGTATTTATTAGCTGAAGAGACTGAAAAGTCTGGAAGGGATTGTGCTGACTACAAGTTTTTGTAGCCTTTGGTGGTGCCAACTGCAAAAATAGGCAAATCCGGCTGCAGTGGAAGGGCGTGATGGGGCAGCTCCAGCCCAACTGCTACCCTGGAGGCATTTTGGAGGCTTTGGCTGGAAGCCGTGAAATGCATCTCCCAAGGGAGGACTGCGTTGCAAACAGACCTTGCCCTTCCCTATCGGTGAATTCCTGTGGCAGTAGGCTGGCATCAGAACACCTAAACATACTTAGGATAAAGCTGCAATGATATTTCCCCTCTGTGAGATGGGGGTGAGGTGTGCATTGTGTTTGTTAATTCATCTCACACATGACTCTTGCAAAAGGTCTCGTTACAGCAGCCACTCATTAGTGGTGGCATCGTGCGTGGCTGTAGGCCAGGTGAAAACATGTTTCTCAATTTCTCACTGTTCCATGGCTTAAACCAAACATTAACAGCTCCCCATTGACTTGAGTGGCTCTTGGTTGGATCAGGCCACTCTGCTGTAGGAAACAGGACTGGAGAAGTAGCTCCTATTTTTCCTTGGAGTTTACCTTCCTTAAAGACCAGGAGAAGAACTGAAAGGTCCTCTGCACCCCAACCTGAAGGAAAACCTTTGAAATAGGATACTTGTTTACATGTATGAAGAGATTAGCATTGGAAGTAACTGAGAGGTAATAAAATAAAGCTTTATGAATGCTTCAGAGCACTTTCTCTCTTCCCACAGAATTATGGTCCTTGGTCAGCTTTGTGCAGGAAAAGTCTTTCTGGGAAGAGGTTAATGCACAGGGAGAAGAGCCCGCTGAACAAAGCAAGCTTTCTGCTGAAAATTAGGAGATTAAAAAAAAATAATACTGATTTGTGTGTCATAGTTTTATACTTTCTTAAATTGAGTTCATGTTTTGCAGGGAATAATTAATCTTTCTTGTTCACGTTATTTACTTAATTTGCATAGGAAAGGGAAAATGTTGGGATCACTCAGTAAATAAGTGGCAGTAAGAGCCAATCTTTGCTTCAGGCAGAAATTGGATGACAGCAAATGTGGTGCTAGCTCCCATGAACTGTAATGACACTTAGATTGTTGCTGAACTAAGTATGCAGGTCAATGAGTAGGACTTTGCGTCCCATACTGGAGCTCTTACTGCTGTATGATTCACTGCTTTTAGGACATGCATTAGCAAGATTAAAGTCAGTGCTGCTTTACCTACCTAGATCCTTCCTACAGGGAATACGGGGGGAAAATACTTGTGAAATCCTGAGCACACAGAAAACAGTGAGAGATCCACACTCATTGCAGTGATTCTGAGGCTTTTCCATGTTTTCCTGTGGGACAAATTGCTGTGTTGCCTCATTTTCGTTAGTGTTGTTCAGACATCAGTTATTCAGTTCCTACCCTTGCATAAGTGCCAGGAGTCACAGATGTGGAAATCTTGGACACTGTGATTTTTCACAGCGTTCATGACAAAAAGGCAGTTGGCTTCAGAGATCAGAGGCATCTTTGAATATGAAAAAAGCTCTTTTAAGTGTATGCTTATTTTGTAAAGGCAGTTGCTCATTCAGACCACAGTCTCAAGTGTGAGTACCCTCAGCTGGAACCCTCATCCCTCTGCTGCAGTGTGGTCTTGCTCCTGTTTAGAGTCAATGGGGTTGTTTGCGCCAGTGCAGCTCATTACCCAGGCCTTTCATCAGCTGCTGAACTTTATTTGTTTTCTGGAGTTTACCCCCTTAATATGGTAGCCATCAGTAGAAAACCAACTGAAATAAGAGACGCTGGACTTGTTTTCTCTTTTAGATATTATGTGGTTCTGTAACAAAAAGTGTATAGATAATTTATATTAATTCAAACAAGTAATTTGCAACAGCTGGTAAGGAAGGGGAACAGCCATGAGCCGAAAATAAAATTTACAGCACAATTCCGTGTATGTTGTCGGGGAATCATTCCCATGCAACCCAGTAATGGCGCAGAGATTTCAGGGATTATGTTCAGATTAAATGTCAATAAGAGTTGAGGCTTGGCAATATGCCAGGAAGGTCATATGAGGAAAGTCCCAAACTTTTACGCTCAAATAAAAATGTGTTCTGCTTAATAACCATAATGTGCTGCAAATTTTAAGGCAACTAATGTCTTTGGTTAAGAAATCTCACCGTAACTTAATTTTTTAAAATTTATTTTTTAATTTAGATTCAGGACTTTTCACAACTTCTTGGTATTTAAGACTATGTCAGCAATTTTATTTGGGGTTATGCTTCTACTGTATATATTTTTTCGTGGTGGAATGACATTAAGAAACTTTAGTCTAAAGCTTCTACAAGTTTTAAAATTTCAAAATTTTCAAGTTACACATAAAGGGAACAATAGCCTGCTAATACTTTCAAAAATATTATTATTGCCCAGAAACATCTCTGTTATTTATAAGATGAAATCTAAAATGCTGTAATTCCATGACATTTACGGGAGAATATTATTGTGAGGGAATAAGACAATAGTTACAAATACATAGTTGGGAATTGCTCTTTCTTTTATTTATCTGTGGTTGGTCTGTGCCATTCCAAAATACCTGTGGAATTACGAAGGAATACGCTGACAGTCTAATACTGCATTCAGAATGTCTCATTTTAGTTTAATCTGATCTGTTTACAGTAGAATTGGTTTCAGCTATGGAAGGGAATTCTTTCTCTAAGGGATATCTACACATGGAGTTGTAGGGCCTTAGCCATACTACTTGAAATAAACACTCTTTTAATCTACTTGCCATCTCTGAAAAAAGCTGAAACTATTTTAAAATTGATTTCTTAAATCCCTTAAGTACGCTCAGATGTGATCCTACTGCTGCATACGATTAAGGGTATATGGTGATTTTTTACATCTCATTTCATTTGCTGCCTAGCACTAACCCCTGCAGTGGTGTGAGCACCCACCTTCCTGGTGCCCTTCATGGGCATTGGGTGTAACAGAGAGAATTTTCAGAAGACTTTTCTTTTGGTGCAACCAACCTGCTGAATCAAACGCCAGCTGTTGGATTTGGTTTGCCACTGAGCTTCAGTATAAAATGGGAGCAAATCCCGGAGTCATTAGCTAAAGCAGCTGCTGAGTCTGTGAATTCAGGGCTCCACCTTTAATCTCTAATTATATATACATCCCGTATTTGTATGTATACTGGATACATATAAGCATGTATTTGCACCCACATATATGCATGTGTGTGTAAACATATGTGTGTATGTGCAAGCTCAAATTTATTTTCCCCTTCCTCCTCTCTTTCCTCACCTTGCCTGCTGCAGTGAAGCACAAGGGAGGGGAGAAAACTCTTTTCACTGACTGAGACTAGCATTACAAAGGGAGGGTCTACAAACTCATCTGCAGTTTAGTAAGTGTAGAAGCTGAGAGATAACAATTAAAGTTATCAGATTCTAGAAAGGCTCACAGTGATAATGGTGGGGTCAAAAATGGAACTGAAAAGTACCAGGAGATGTGTCTGGCTGCAGCAGTAGGACCCTGGGCTGGGGACCTGGGCTCTGGAGGCAGAAGTGCTGCCAAGATTTGCAGAACAGATTCAGTGGGTTTGTTATTTATGAAGGGTATGGCATGCAACCCTCAACATGTCAACACTTCTTTAAAGTGCAGATGTAAGAAATTGCAGTCTACTGTGAATAAACAAGGTAAATTCATTAATTGTTTTAATAAAGTTAAACACTTCACTGATTTGTCCTCAATTATGAACTTGATAGAATTTTTTT
Source organism: Oxyruncus cristatus (assembly GCA_013399855.1). Lineage (NCBI taxonomy): Eukaryota > Metazoa > Chordata > Aves > Passeriformes > Cotingidae > Oxyruncus > Oxyruncus cristatus. Next base: position 2,983,442 of record VXAY01001328.1, read on the forward strand.
CATTACTTTTCTAGACCTTTATTTAGACTACAGTCAGTGGAATTTTACCATCCTACAGCCCAAGACACACAGTAATAAATCAACACTTGTTTACTTATTTGTTTGAAGCTAATGTGACAACAAATAGTCTGTTAGCATACATTATTTCTTTGTACATACAAATATGCAAATATTTCAATTATTATCCTTTTATCTCTATAATATTCTAACAACATGATACAACATGTTTCTCTGATAAATTGAGTTACATAAAAGCAGCTTCACATCTAAGTAATGCTTTAACAAAACACTCCCTCTATTTCAAGTTAAAATGTGTGTTCAGCTTGGGAATATGCTCATAAAGAAACTTAATTTGAAACTTAATAAGAAACATTTGTGTATTTGCTGAAGTTTCAATTATTATTTTTTAAAAATAATCATTTTATCACATTATGGACTTCTGCCTGCTTGGGCTGCCAAAGGTTTGGTAAGTTGAGTTGTGCAGTTAAATTGAGTTGGTTTCTTGTTTGTAAAGAATGTAGATTGATTTACTTGCATCTTTCTTTTCTCCTTCTGTGAATATATTCTGTAGTGTTTATTTTCTAGTTTTAATCCTTAGTGGCTTGACAATGACAGTTTTCCCACTAAAGGTGGTAGAACCATCAAAAGTGGCATTACCCCCGCAGGGTTCATCCAGCGTTGAACCTGTGCTGTGCTGTGTCACCGGCGTTTTTTTAAGCAGGGCTGTTTTAAGGGACTGAAAGGTCTTTCAGCTGGGCACCCTCGAAGCGTGGTACAGCCTCACCTCGCGTGTGTCGCTGCATCCCGGTGCCGTGCGCAGACGGGCGGGTGTTGCGGGGCCCGAGGTGGTCAGGAGGATGGCGAAGGCAGGTGTGCTGCTGGGTACCTGTGTGCTGGGGTGGGTGCAGGTGACCTGTGTGTGCTGGCCACCGTAGCTTCCTCAGGGCACAGATCAGTGCCAGTTGAGTATGGGGTGCTTAGAGCTGCATAAGGCTTCTTTGGCTGTATCCTGAATGAAGTGTTTTATCTTAATGTGAAAAGCAGAATATGCTAGGTAGGAGTAGGCGTTCTTCCCCTTTCCTAAAGAAGGGAAAGATAAATACATAATGATAGCAGAATTAATTTCCTCTTAACTCTAGCCGTACTGTCTCCAGGCTTTTTATAAAACCACATAGCCTTACTAAGCATCTATTTGCTGGGGGAGTGTGAAATAGCCAGGTGTGCTTTGTGTATAAGCAAGTGATTGTAGCCCAAAACATCGCTGCAGACACTTCATGAGTCAGATCATTCATGATTGCAATAACGAGATTATTCATAGTAGGCTCCTCGTTGTGACAATGGTCCTTTGTTTGAAGTCTGCCTTTTGTATGGGCTATACTTCCGATTTGCAGATCCCTTCTCTGCCAGAAAACAGCATTGCAGCAGGGAACCAAGAGTGAGGGTCAGTGCTGCTAACTTCAGGATGTTACTCAGTGCTGGAAATAATTGGGAAGGTTCACAGTTGAGTTAAAAGCTTTAATCATGACTTTCATTGAGATGGTACTGCTTCCTATGGTTCCTGAGGTAGGTTATTTGTTTGATTTTTAGTCTGTTGTCTTTTGGTTTTGTGGGTTGATTTTTTTAAACTCTGCTGATTAAAACTGGGTCAATAGTGCCAAGAGTGTTTTGTTGCTGATGGTCTTCTAAGAGGTGTTTTGTCATTGTATACGCAGTCATTTTGTTTAAGGAACGGAAGAAAAACACAGCATTTCTTTAGTGTTTGGAGTCAAATTAATTTTAAAATTTACTTGTAATCTTTTTTTTTATTTTATTGAAACGATGTTCCATAAAATAACTGTTCTGAAATCCCTATGGTAGAAGGTGATCATCTCCTACAGCAAGGTGACTACATTTTGTGGTGGAACCATTACCAATGTTTTAGGCTTCCTACTATAATATGGCTGGGATTTGTCTCCTTTACAACTGGGTGGTCCAGGCTGAGACCAAGGCATGTTGTGCTTCAGATCTTTTGCCCAAGAGGAGCATCCTTGTGTGATCTTCCTCACTTGGTGCACAGAGCAGTTGGGGTGCTTGTCCCTGGTGAGGCAGGATGGGGAGCAGGTGTGGTACCAAGTCCTCCTCCTCTTGTGGAATTCCTCAAGACCTCCAGGTCTGCTGGCTGCGCTGAGAGGAGGCAACCTCTGACACCTCTGGAAAGATGATGACGATGAGTCAGTGATGATGACTGTATGCAATATTCCTGCTTCCTTTTGAAAAAAGGGAGAGGTCATCCCAATGTAGGGGCAGCACCTCAGAGGGAATCACCAGAGCTGTTTCCTGCAGGAGTAGTTGAAAATAACTGTGTTTCCTATGGAGGGTGTCAGCAGCTTGTAATAAAAACACAGAGCAAACTCAGTTCTTGCAAAGCACATCTGAAACTAAAATACTGCTTTGTGTTTAATTCCTTGATACCAACTTTTATTCTTGAAGCTCAGAGGTTTCCTGTTGTTTTCATTTGAGGCTGTACTGTTTCATAAAAGGTGAACAAGGCCAAAATAACTACAATGCAAGCAATATAAAGACTCTGTTCTCTACTTGGGCACGTGATTTTTAATTTTTTCCCTCAACTAATTGCTTACTAAGTATTCTACAGGAGAAGATTGTTTAAGTTATGTATGTTAGCTGTGAATATGAATTTGAATTCCAGGTCATTTTGTTGCAAGTTAGCCATAATATTTGAATGCTCAGTTTCAGATCTAAAAAAGCAGCAGTTAATTGTTTGACAGGAATGATAAAGCATTTGACTATTCTGTATTGTGTGGGGTGTTATGACAGATTTCTTTTGGTTGCGTAGCATTCAAATTATACATCAGTAGGGTAATGTTACATTGTTATCTGTCGGCACTTCTACAAGCAATTTCAGTATTTTAATAAAAATATTCAGTGATCTGAAAGCCACTTTGTGATATCTATGGTAATAATTATACAGATGATTTTTTATAATGTGATACAGATCTAAATTTTCTGCATCCTATAGCAAGAAATAGACTGGTATTACTCTTGAGATACTTGCCGGGTAATTGAATATAAAAATAGAATTTTTTACTGAAGTTTTTAGTGATCTCTGAAGGTATCTAGATTTCAGCCATTTCAGTTGCAGCTGACAAAAATTCTTTCACTGTCATCGTGTATGCAATCAAATTGATTTTGCTCAATTTTTTGAGACTGATCTATGTAAAAATGAGATTAAACAGTAACACAACTTAATTTTTTTTCCTTAAATGGTTAAAGAATCAGTGTTTACTGATTGTCTTTTCCACATATCTAGATCAGGGCTGTTTAAATTGCTGTTTTGGACGACGAGTGTACTTAAACTTGCTGTGACTGCATAAAGTTTCACAGATGCTTTTGGGAAAGTGGCACATCTTGCTGGTTTTTTTCCAGTATCTTGGCGAGTGTATTCACCATTCCTAGGTGTCAAGATTGTGCATGACGCTTGGATAGCCATGAAGATGCAGATCAAGTGCACAACAAATAGCTGAACATCTTTTAATTAATTGAGTAATGCAGATTAGTGTAGTATTATCTTGTTATTTAGTGCAAAACATTGTTTTTTGAATGAAAAGGAAAAAAATTAACTGTAGGAGTCTATTGTCAGTGAACTTTTGACAGTTTCATTAAAAAAAAAAATCTGGTTTCTATGAAATTGTATAAATTTCTATGAAAATGTATAAAACCTTTGTTGTGATCAGAACTTAGTTACTTAGTTTAATAGGTATTCATGTAGTTTTTACTACATCAATAGGCTTGAGGAAGCCCTAAGGGTCTTACATGGATTATGAGCATGAATATGAATGTCAGAAAATATATTGATGACTTCTGACATTATCCTCCATTTGTAAAAGTGCAAAATGAGCAGTAATTATCTTGTGACTGTAATGATATGTGTAAGATGCAATGTTAGGATAGGAAAAGAGATCCTTGGAGTATCAGGTTTCAGTTTTCCTTTTTCTTCTTACGTTTTGAGTAGTTCACAGATTTGCATTTGAAGTTTTATAGCAACTATCAGATTTGATACTCTTCAGCAGAACTACTAACACCATTACTGCATGTACACAGCAGAGCAAAAACCTTGACAAGAAAACCCTCCCATTTCCAGTTTCCACAAAAAAACTTGAAAGGAACATTCACATGAAAATATTTCCGTAAAATTGTTTGGCAGTGCCATTCAAAACCGAGATGTGTTGTACCCCTACTTGTTAGCTCAATCACAACCAGATAATGATAATTCTTAGACCTGTGATTATTCATTGCTAAATTTATCAATAATGGTACTATTTCATTCTTCATTCTTTCATTCTTGTATTGTAGCTTTCTAAAGCAATCTATGTAATCTAAAGCAATGCAGTCTGCTCATATTTTCTCTTCTACCACCATAGCAAGCTTCTCTTTTTATCTTTCTTTTTTTATTAATTATTTTATAGAAAAGGATGCAAAATTTTAATATACAACCTTACTAGGGAAGAGAAAGGAGGAGAATAAGATAAATTAGCCTAAAAGCAAAACGAATTCTAAAATCTAAGTAAAAGCTCTTAACTGAACTGAACTTTGAAATATTTATCTAGATCAGTAATGATTTCCTCTGTGAACACTGTAGAAAAAAAAGAAAATCTGGAATTATTTGCCTAAGGTTAAAGCATATCATTATTAGAGATATGTCACTGCTATCTGTCAACCATTCGGTGGTCAATATGTAACAATCATTCCTTATAGTGGTTGGTTTATTTGTATCAAAATTTGCTCTCTAAGATCTTCACAAATGTTGAGGAAAGAGAGATTTACTTTCTTAATGTGATGGATTAAAAAAAAAAAAAGTGCTACCACTGAAACTATTTCAGGACTATTTAGAGGAGCTTTCTTACACACATGCTGCTAGCAAGGCTTTACCAAAAAATATCTTTTACATTTCTCTCATTTTTTTGTCAATGCCCTACAATGACTATACCCCCAGGATGTCTTTACTTCCTTCCTAATTTTTTGTGGGTTTGGGGTTATTCCTCCCATACACTGAGACCTCAAAAATATTTGCGTACTGAAGTGTTTGTTCTCAAGACCTCTGGAAATCAGTCTTGCCCTGAGACTGAATTGGTCCATTGTTCAGCTCAGCACTAAATAAACAAAGCATCTTCATGTTTACTAGGAATCAAAATGTATTTCCATGCTCATGAACTTCTACAGAGAAATCCATTTGCTCAGTCTTCAGTGTAACAACATTGTTGACACAATTTCTGGATGCCTAGCATCATTTTTTGGTATTACCAGAAGAACATGTGGTAAAGGCCAATTCACCACACCATAATAAGGCTGTATTTCCCTGTGTTCCTCTGTCTGAATAATTCTGACTTGGAACGTGTGAAAGTACCATACGGGTGAAATATTTAGAGTTGCAAATGTGAAGAGGGGCTGTTCCAACTAGTTTGTCCAGCAAATAACATTATTAATTCTTCTGCATGTATACACTCAATCACTGAAAATTTCTTACGGAATTTTTGGCTTAGTGCAAGAGCTGGGCTGTAGGGCTGGAGTAACTGACCTTCAAAGCGGAAGAAGTCTTTGAAATTTATCTGATGGATTGTCATCTGTACACCACAGAGATCACCTGAATCAAAACTTTACCTATCAGAAGGTTGAAGAACAAGTAAAAGCAAACTGAATGCAGTTTTTGAAATATTGTGCTTAGAAAGATAGCGGCCAGCCCATTTACAAAAGCACAAAAGTGTGCAATGATCCAGACAGGTGTCTTAGTAGGCAGAGTCACAGAAACCTTTTGGAAGCATCCTTTAAACTGGTGGTGTGGTGTGTGTGGGGATCCCCCAAGGGTTACTGTCATTAACTATTCCCACTAGACTCCTGACGGAGAAGGCTTTTCAACACCAAATCTGAATCGTGAAGCATGTCTTTGATTGATTGCAGCCTCATGTTTGGGAATGTAATTAATATCTTAGGTTCAGCTGCCAACATCCTGATGCCCAGTGATACTTGAGATGTCACAGAGGGTGTCCTGCTTGGCTTCCAGGAGTGGCCTCAGAAGGAAAGGTATCGCTGGGGGAGATACCTCCTGATGTTGGGGTGGTACTTGGAAATAGTCAGTCAAAAAAACTTTTACTTTCTGTCAGGAGAGTGTTGTTTAAATTCATATACGAATGTGGGATTTTTTCCATTTTCATCCTTTTGCCCGTGACTTTTTCCTCTGTTATAAATAAAACTTAAGTGTTTATGAAAAAAGGAACTTGGGTGACAGTAAAGATACCAGTCACTTCTCACAAGAAAAGAATTCTTAGTCTTGGTCTTCATCTTGTGTAATAATGGCCAAATGACCAAAATATAGTAAATTTTCTGTAATCTTTTTGACATGGAGATTAGCAAATCATAAAATATTTTCTACTTTGGCTGATGATTAACAACTGGAGGCTTCTAAGGGCAGTTCAGCAATGCTTTCAATGCATTTCCTCTTGGATGAGAGCCAGAGGATTCCAGTGTGGTCGTTTTGGCACAGCTGATATGTTTCATAAAGCAGGTGTCTACATGTGTGTAATAAATCCAGTTATGCTGATAAATCTGAGCAGATAATTTAAAAGTATGTGTTGCAGTGAACAAGGCTGGTAATTTACCATGTCAATAAAACAAAATATGTGGCATTTTTGTAATGTATGTAATGTTCAGTAATTCTGCAATTTAATGGCTTCATTGTGTGAGCCATTTTTTAAGTTCCTGTTCAAGATATTCTTGATCCAGATGTTCATATATTTTCTTCTATTACTAGGCTGTCTTGGACTAAAAATCTGCAAAACTGATTCTCTTCTTGTTTTACAGTGGTACCAACCAGTCAAGGTAACCAGCAACAGTCCATGACAAAGGATATAAAATTAATGGGGAAATGGAGAACTGAATCATACACATTATATGTAGTGAATGAAAATCATCAGTAGGCTTGCATTACCAAAGAGTCACTTTTCCAGGTGATGTTCCAGTATATTCTTTGAAATCAAGAAAGCTTTTTAATCCTACCCATATCACTTACATCAGACTGTTGCTAGTTAAGTTGCTAAGATTCAGCTATGTCTCAGATATTCTGGAAATCTTAGAAAGCAGGCTGGCTATTTTACTGTAATGAATTTCATCATTAGCTTTGTGAGGTTTTGGGCTTTTTTTTACACATTTTCTTCCAAAGTTTTAAAGTCTCAGTCTCTATTTCAGATTAATGCTTTGTAGTACTGTCCTTATTATCACCATATTCATTTTGTGTCCCATAACCTTAAGAGAAAGGTAGAGGATCTTCAGTGTTTTGTCAAGCTTGTAAAGAGCTGAAAAAAATTAAGCTCAAATGCTATAACTTCCATTATTACCATTACTGAATTAAAAAAAAAAAAAAAAGAGGCATTGCAAGGAGACAGTTATATTGCATTTAACAGTTAGGAAGAGTTCTTCTAAGACCCAAAAGATATGCTGTAGTTTGGTCTTTGTTCCTCAAGTGCATGAGACATTTCAAGGGTTATCGATCTCTGGGTAGAAGTAGCTTCTGTGACCAAAGACTTCAAAGATGCAGAGAGAACTGCTACAGAAAGTCCTGGATTCTACATTGATTTGGGATATGTGCTGAAGGTGAGGATCACTCAGTTAGGATCAGTAGATGAGTATCTATATTGTGACTATGTCTATATAGTATATCTATTTTGTGTCTGTATATTCAAGATCTGTGTATGAGTTGATTATTTAAGAGGTGTAGCCTGCATAACATGGTAAATGATAATCCAATTCCTCATTCTTTTATATGCTCTATTTGGAAAAGTCCAACATTCCTAAGAGGCCACCTGGATGAGAGTTGATAAACGGGATTTCCCCCTCTGTAGAGGGCACGAGCCCTGAGAATAGGTCTGATCCTGAGCAGACTTACCCTAAATGCCTTTGTTCAAGGAAGTCCATGTATTGCTGCTGTTGCCTCTTTTCCTCCTGCTCAGGATACCCAGCTTAGAGCTAAGGGTAGCTTTGGTGAATTAACAACTTTTTCGCTTCATTCAGACTATTTTGGTCATCATGATTACAGGAGCATAAATTCCCCTTGGGATCTGTCTGAGCTGCCGGATGAGGATGAGGGGGCTGTTCAGTGCATCATCTGAAAAAGCAGATATATTAATCGTCTTAAACTGGAAATATCATGTCAAGTGAAGCACTTATTCTATGTGCCCTGATGTGATGATAGGCAACTAATCTATTTCTGTATTATATCTTTTCTGTATTATATCTTCTGTATATATATATAATCTCTTCTGTATTATATCTTAGCTGTGTATCGTGAGGAGTCTGCAGATCGAAATTCAGACTTCTAAGGACTGTTAGGATCTTTAGATAAAAGGCTTGATGCCCATGCAAAATACTGGGAGAACAATTTGTGTGTTGTGCTTGGATTCAGCTTTAATTACATTTTGTGACCAAGAGGAGGAAGGAAGCATGATTTACAGTATTGGGATTTGTGGTGCTTTCCATTAGTTTTGACACTGCAACAGTATTAGAGCTATTTTATTGTCTACTGCAAATCTTTCCCATGTGAAACTAATAAGGAGAAAGCAAGAAAACTATAATATTGATGATCAGAGTGTTGTGTGATAATATGTTCTCAATCAAATGATGATATACAATAAATATACACCTAGCACAACAAAAAAAGGCATTGGGATGTCTGAAATTGAGTGAAAAATAGAACTTAAATACCCTTTTTATGATACTGCATTTTCTTGATTGTCATATGTATAAATTGAAAATAATTGCACCTAAATTGGTGAAATTACATTACAACTGTATAAAAGATAGGAATTATTAACTCATGCTGCCTGTTCACTGGAGATTTGAAAAATTCCAATACACGTAAAGCTTGGGGGTGATAATTATAGAAAACAGTCCATTTTAAAGCAACCACTGGCATAGAGGTAATCTTTGTCTGATGGCTCCATCCCTTGCACTTTGTAATAGAAAATAGTATATTTAGACAAGCATTTGTTTCTCATAGTTTTTATGTGTGTTTGCATACACAGGATGTTTGATACTTTTATATATTAAATATGTGCAAATTATATATTGTACAAGTTTATATATATATAATTGATTTGGGGTTTTTTTTGCGAAATCTGAAGCACAAAGATATAAAACTATTGAAATACTTTTTCTTGCAGAATTAGTGTTAAACTCTATACTTACTAATAATCATGAAGTATAATAAATGAAACACTCATACAAACATTCTGCTTACCATTTCTATGCTCAGAAAGGTCTGATTTTTTTTTATTGCTTCTCTCAGCCATTATGTAATCATCCAGCATTTCAGCTACTGAACAAGATTGATTTGTTTTGGAAAACTGATGATACTAATTATTCTACCTGAGCTGTTTTCTTGTGTCTTTGCCCAGTCCATGTGGTGTTGACACCAGGGCAGGGTTCCAAACCTTAGGTGTCTGAACTGCTTGCAATAAATCTCACTGAATCACAGAATCTGATGAGTTGGAAGGGACCCACAAGGATCATTGAGTTCAACTCCTGGCCTTGCAAAGGACCATACCCAAGAGTCACACCATGTGCCCGAGAGTATTGTCCAAACTCTTCTTGAACTCTGTCAGGCTTGGTGCTATGACCACTTCCCTGGGGAGCCTGTTCCAGTGCCCAACCAACCTCTAGGTGAAGAATCTCTTTTCTAATATTCAACCTAAAACCTCCCCTAACACAAACACAGGCCATTCCCTTGGGTCCTGTCACTGGTCACCACAGAGAAGAGATCAGTGCCTGCCCCTCCTCTTCCCCTCACGAGCCTCAGAACATGGGTGCAGTAGGCAGTGGATGTTATACCTGTAGTATCCTGGACCTTATTTGTATGATAATATTGGAGGTTTTATGCCCTACAGATTGAATATCAGTGGAATGAATGAAGAATTGGATGGGAGTTGAATTAGTTGTTCAAATACTAGTTTTCAACTGAAGCTGGATTGAAATTACTCTGTTTCTCATTTAGAACCTGAAGAGTTTTTAGAAACCTAAACTAAACAGAAACAGGATCTAGATTTACCATCTGGTAAATGCAGAACAATCCTATGCTTTTGGCAACACCCACTGCATATATTCTCCATGGTAATATGACAAATATAAAAGTAGTTTATCACCATATATTAATGTCTTGTTCTTGAATGGACACAACCTCTAGGTTACATGGCATCTATAAAAACAGTGACGTGGGCATCAAATATGACAGATTAAGGAAGGAACAACACAGGTTTTATTGATGATATCTCCATTATTTAGAAAGAAGTGCACTGGGTTTTGTCAGTGTGAAATACAGGCAGTGTTAGCAAGACCGTTCATGCCAGCCCTGCCTTGTGATTTTTTTCAGTGATGATGCACACCCTTTTGTCCCAGAAGGGAAAGAAATTAATTAAGTCCTTTACAAATACATGTGAAATACTCAATAAATAAAATCTTGTAAGAGTGCTGCTTAAGGTTATAGTGTTCATTTGTCAGCCTCAGAAGAAAATTCCAATTACAATCCCCACGCAATGAGTGGTTTATGTTATGCACAGTTCAGGTATCATAATAGTTTTCCTTCTCTTGATATATTGGTAATTTACTGAATAGTGGCATGAGGTAGTGATTTGTTTTATGGCTGTCTAAGATCATGGTATAGTGTTAATGCTTCATATTCTTCAGACTGAAATGGTTTGGATGCCTTCTGTGTTTTATTGAGATCTGGTGCTATATTTAAATGTATTTTACCTTACTGATTTATCAGCTTTTCATAACCATGTCTGAATTGTCCCAAATACCCTCCTATCCCAAATCATTCTGCCTATGTTATAGTCCATCAGACACCAAGTCCTCACAGCTGCCTGTCCTGTATGATTGCCTGTGCTTTTATTCTCCGATGAAGGGGTAATTAGAGAACAATGATTTAGCTTTTGTGTTGACATACATTTAAAACTTACTACAATACTCTTTCATCTGCTGCCGTTGTCTTATCCAAGTATTAGAAGTATCTCTTGTTTCTTTCCAGTTAACTTCCCAGCTCTCTCAGAGGTGAATTGCTGTGTCCATTAGCCATATAAAACATTGTTATCTAGTGGGGGGAAAGAAGAGTTATTTCTTTTAGTCAGCCTAGTGTGGGAATTTGGAGAGACAGAATGTAATTAATTACCAAGCTTGAATTTTGGCCAAGGTTCTATTAGACTGAGAGTTACAGTTTATGAATTTCTTTCATTCTTGTGATGATAGGAGGAGCAGGAGGAAGACAAGAGAGTGGGATTTTATGCAAACATAGAGAGTTTGGAGTCTTGCTGTGGCAATGTATTCCAGTTGTCACCATGTTAAGCTGGACTGCTTTATGTGGCTGTGGCAGGAGGATGGGGGGTAAAAATGATAGCACAGCTTCGAATGAAATTGTTTGCAGGGGAAAAAATGGTTAATTATACATAAATCAAGCTCACTAAAACCAACCAGAGCATGAAAGAGCTACAGTGCATGCCCTCTGCCTTTCACATTCTCTTTCCAATTCACTTGGTGCTTTGTGTTGCTTTTCTGAGGCAATTCTTTTCTCTTTATGTGCACCAACACACATTTTGTCATAGTTTGTTGATAGTGACTTTTGGGCCAGATCTAGCAAGTTTCTAGTAGGCAGTTTAGCAACTAGATCAAATATAAATCAAGAAGTTGCTGTATAAGTTATATTTTAATTCCTCTACTATGTCTAGAGTTAATTTTGCAGGGAAGAAATAATCACAGTTACAAGTATTAAGACTGAGTGCATCCAGAATTGGAGGGGAGGACAACCTATGTATCCACCAAGGCCACTTTTCTGCCACATCAGCCAGTACCACTGGAAATAGTTTTGTACAATGGAGAAATGGGACCCGGAGAGTAGATCATCTGTCTTTGACAAATACATCTCTTGTGAAGTTTCACTCATGTGCCTTTTCATCACCAAGATTCTTCAAATGTTAACTAATAGTTTATACTGCAGTGATGAAAAAAAATTATTCAAGGTCCTAACTTTTCTGCGTCTCTTGTTTTTATGTATTTGTCTTCTTAAATGCACAATATGCAAGGTCTCTATATGTCTGTATTCTTAAATAATAAGAAAATAATAATTTACCAAAAATGAGATCTGTTTGTCTTCTATCTAAGGAAATGCTTGCATTCTGAAAAGGTTGCAGCACTGTGCTGTGTGATGGTTCCATCGTCCTTGTAAAACAAAATGTACTTCATCCTGTTAAAATTAGAACTACTTAAGAGATGCTGCACTTATTATGAAATTGCAAATCTTCTCTCTCCTGGGAGAAGGTGATTTTCTTCGCTGAAGGAAAGTTAGCATTAATAAGCACATAATCCATGAAAATAGTGTTGTCATAAATGAGTACTGAAGTTTCTATCTGTGTGAATAAATAGTATTGTAGGGGGTAGGAAGAAAAGCAGGGTCCAAGTGCACAGCCAGCATTGCTTTTTATCTTCTGCCTCTAAGACTAATTCATCACATAATCAACTAGTTATGGAAAGTGTAATTCACTGCTGAAATGAGAACAGCTGAACTGCATAGAAAGTGAGCTAATGATTGAAAGAAAAAATAATCTGTGTATTTATAAGACTAATCTTTGGCTACAACCTTGAACCCCCAGTCAAAGAAAATTTCTGCTTTACTTTGTTCCATTTCGACTCTGGACTGTGGTGTAGTTGCACGTGGAGTGCCCTCTCTATATTGAGCAACAAATATAAGAAAGGTCAATGATTAACCAACACTTGGCTACTGATCAAAAATCACTGCAAAACATCAGAAATTCTCCTGTGCCAAGGCAGATTTCCCATCCCACTTTCTGCCTGCAGAGGACAGCAGTTCAGGACTGCCCTATCCTTGCCAGTTCCTTCTGGCCCGGTGACCCTGAGTGCTGGAATGTCACAGCTGTGGTGGAGCAAACACACCGGAGCTTGGCCTGAGCTATAGCTGCTCTGAAGTCAGAGACACGGGGATTTTGCCCCCACAGACTCTCTGCTGCTCCTATGACTGGGTAATAGGTGCCTAGGGAGCTGTGCACCAGCCTACACAGTAGCTATAGAGTAAACACACTGACTGACCTTCATAAGGGTTTTGTTTTAATGTTTCGTTCTCAGTCATGATTTGTAGCTCCTGTGTCCTCTCCCCAGGACTGATGAAATGAAGTTGCATATAGCTGGATTTGTAAGGAAACGGGAAAGATTTTCCAAGGCATTTTTCCTTAAAAGACTCAGTAAGAACTATCCAGCTGATTGCTGTTGGAGGTACTTGAAATCATGTTTCTCATTTTTTTTATATATGCATTTCTAATCATGGAAACAGGGATGTGTTTTTATATATGCTTTAAAAAGAGAGATCTTCTCCTGATAAACAGGTTTATTTCTGACTGCAGTTATGGGTAAGCATGGTGTCTCAATAATACTATACCTGCATGGAGTGGCCTAAATATTTAGGAGCAGCATGTTATAGTCAGTGTCTGTGAACATCACCTTTGAGTTGTACATTTCTGAGTTATCAAGTTATTATATCCTTTTAAGTGCATTTTATTCTTACTTAAGTGCTGCACACACATTAACACACAGAGTTTGCAAAGTCAAGCACTGTTCCCCAACCGTGACCTTGTCGGGCTGTTTTTTTAATTATAAACTCATTATCCAGGTCACTTCAGTCAGCTAAATCCTCTTCTTTTTAACCTTTTCTTCAGGGGATCCTACTCTCTTCTTCTGTGTAAGTGGTCTGTATGGGCCAGATATACCTTCTTTCTCCTCCTGTTTCCAGCAGGTTTTCCCTGATGGAGGGTGGGTCAGCCTGGTCCTGCTCTCAGTGCCACCTGACCTTTATCCCGGGCTGCAGGACGGGCAGCAGCAATGGCAGGGGGATGGCGCCTGTCAGTGGTACTCAGCATTAAACCAAATATCCATCACCTCTCACAAATTTGCAGAAGTTCGGACTGTTATCAGATTTGAACTGATTTTAACTGGCCTGGCAAGAGCCACTTGCCTGACTAAAATGCACTTTCTGCCTGTTTAAAAGAAGGATATTTGAATTCTTGAAGGAGGAGGTACCAGATAATATTTTCTCACTTGTGAAACAATGTCTTTTTTTTTTAGTTGGCTTTTATCTTGAAAATAATTAAACCATTTTGGTTAATGTAAAAAAAAAAAAAAATAGCCCGAAGTACACATCCAATGTGGAAAGTTTCAACCCCAACAATTAGTCTGACAAAACTATAAGCAAGTGAAAATCAGATTTTATGGGAAGTATTGGATAATCCTTAGTAACAGTCTATGTCACAGTTCCCACCTATGTGTATTGAATTCGCAAGAACGCTTTCTTTTCAACGTGCGTGCAACTTGCACACACTCTCATCCAATGTATTCTGCTGAAATGCATATCACTTAAATAATCCACTTAATGTGCATAAGAATCAGTCTATCTAAATATGACTGCAGCTAATCACATGTGTTGTTAAACCTGTTAATTGCTTATCATCTGTTTGCATAGATTGCGTTTTATAACAGCAAATGGAGGACCAACTGCTCAGTTATCCTTTATAACTGTTCCTATTAGACATGTTTGAATAATTAGAAAATTTCTGCCCATGCTCAAAAATGTACAGTGAATTTATCATATGAAAGATCAGTAATTGAAATGCTATTGTGACATAGAAAGCTGTCTAGCAATCAGTGGTTCAGAAAAACAATAAGTTAGTGGAAAGCCTTCAGTCTTCAGTCTTCTAATACATCATTTTGTTTATTTCCATACCACGTTGTTCACAGTGGGAGTCAAAGGAAGCCTTTGGCTGAATATTCTCTACCCCTAGCTAAGAGACTCTGTTCTGTTTTCAGTACATTTGCCTCACATAGTCACTCACTGTTAATTTCAAAAAGGCTTTGATATTTCTGTGTATGTGTGTCCTAAACAATAAGCTGCTCCATTATGCAGTGTGATTTATTGCCTTCTGACCTTATACACAGCTTTTTCTTGTGGAAAAAAGCCTATGAATCTGGGTGTTAACTGCAACTTGAGCACAGATAACTTTCTTCCTGTGTATAGTACCTGCATTCCTAGGCAAGGTCAGTGATCTGGTCAAGTAAGGCTTTTTTGTTTGGATGGCCTCTCTTGCCCACATTACTTATAATAATTTTTTTCCTATATTGAGGTATGCTTCCCAAACCAACGCAGTCCTTGTGGAGAAGTCTTGGTATTTACTGTGACTATGGGTTGGCGATGCAGTGCATTTAGCCTTAGTGCTCCTAAGACCAGATTGAAAATCCCAGCGTGCTATGGAAAAGCAGCAGTAAGCACGAACACCTTTCCTTCAGCTGGTTTGTTTTGATGGGTTCACGTTGTGCTACCAGAACAAGTCTGGTGTGAGGTATGCTGGGGCAGGAAGGCTGAACCTTCCCAGGGAGACACAAAGAAGGAAGGTGGTGTGTAGAGAGCATTGCCTTAAAGCTTATAATTTTCAGAGGAGCCGTCTGCAGGAATGTTGTAGGCGTGGAGGAATGATGATCTCAGGAGGTTGCTCTGGCTGCACCCTGGGATGTATACCCATTTATGGGAAGAGTCTTCTCACAATGCTATAGGTAGAGCTGAATAAATTTGAATGGCCCAGCATTAAAGAGTTGGATTTTAGAGTTTGAGTATAGGAATCTCTGCTACTTAGTTCTCTGGTAGATATAGTAGATACTTGCTGCTTAAGGAACACAGGAGGGAAGGGTTAAATGAAAAAGAGCAAGCAAAACACTTTAAAATTCAGCATCTGTGCACAGCACATATGATCAAAGCCTGCTAGAAACCTTTTGTGAGAGAAAGGATGTGCAGTTAAAATGGTAATTTGTTGTTCAGGCAAGTTCTTTTGGAAGAGGGAAGGTGATTGACTGAATATCCAGGTGATCATGGTGAGAATGGCGGTGGTTTCTTTTTTGGACTTGTTCACTGTCATGGCTTGGCTACTTTTTCCTCCTCTGTCAGTCTTTTCAAGGTGGGCAGAGCCGAGGAGGATTTTGCTGCAGTACAATGGCACCATGCCTTGCAGTCAGTTCCAGTGTAAGGGGAAATAATAGAAAAAAAAAACAAGAGGGAGGCAGTTGTGGGGGCAGGGAGAGAAGAAAAGAGTGCAGTGGTAGTGCCCTGTTCTGTGGGACTGCAGGATGATCATACATTAGAGAGAAGCTGGCTCTCATATGCATGGAGATCTGTACCACACATGCTGATGTGCTGATCATGGCCAGTGACCTCATCCATGTGCAGGCCTCAATATTGCAGTGATTAAGGTTTGCCTGCCAAGGACTGACTCTGGAGAAAAGCGAAGACTGGCTGTTTTTGGCAGAGAATCCCCACTCTTTGTGGAGTCACTTGGAATCTTGTGAAGGCCATGAATCTTACAGTCTTTTCTTTGCAGGACTTTAAAGGTGGATGGCAGATGAAATAAGTTCATCCACTGATTATTTCATTCCTCAACTAAATCTGCTTTCTATTTGTGCCTGCATGAGCTCACTGATTTGCATTCTTGTAATGTGCTCTCTCTTTCTTTTTTCTTTTATTTTTCCTGGACTATCTTACTGTAGAGTCCCCAAAATCCAATAGCCCACTAGGTTTGTTGAGACACAGGGGAATGGTGATACCTGTTCCATTTTCAGGCTGGTGGGAATGTCAGCACTCCCTTGGAAAGGGTTGTTACAGTCTGGATGAGCAACTTCAGTCTCATATGAAGCTTCTGTCACTGCAGGTGCTCTCAGCTGGATGCAGGATCATCAAGACACTTTAACTGAACTAGCACTTGGTCTGTAACTCAGCATTTCCAGGCAGGGAAAGGCATGCTAACAGGACCGCTCTTTCCCAGCAGTGCTACTCAGCCCTTTCTAGGACATGCCAAGTCCTCATTAACATCTTATGCCCACTCTTGACATAGTTCTGGGATGGCAGTAGTTCCACTTACAGTGACTGATTTTCAGGTTCCTTTCATAGTTCTGCATCTAGAAGTCCTGGCTACAGCATACTGTAAGTATATATGAAATTTTCCTGTGTTCCCCACAGCTCTGCAGTAAAGGTAGAACTGCAGAATCCCCATTTTCCCATAAATTCTTTGCCCTGTCTGTTTTCAAATTAACTGAGGATGGATGAGGGGGAAGATGAAGAGAAAGAACAGCATAATAAAACTCCTCTGTTGCATGACTTCGAATTTTCAAAGAATGTTTGTAAAAATCAATGCTGCTTCTCTTCAAGCTGCTGGGGGGCACAAATCTTTAGTCAATTAAATTCTCATTTTTGGATTTCTTTTTTCAAGCAAGGCTTCTCAAATGTCTTTCTGCTGTTACATGTGTCTGGTGTCGTTTTACTGGCTAAAATAATTGGATAAGTTTTTCATATTTTAGGTATATACTAGATAAGCAAATAATAATGGGAAACATGAAAATATGCTTCATATTAGGAATTAAAAGTTGATGTAATCTGAATGTGAGCCACATGAGTTTGAATTGTTTGACTAGTCTAGTTCATGCAACTGCCAAAGTAATGGAAAGGAAATGTAAGTACATATCACCTTCCAGATACTACCTTTGGTTATTCTAGATAAAGCAGAATATCATCTAAAATTATGTATTTCTTTTTGTGATAATCCTTTCCAGTCTTAAGAGGGCAATTAAGATAAAATAAGGTCTGTGAACTGCCATTTTCCTCATGAGCTGTAAAAAACTTACTCTGGTAATTTGTTCTTGAGTAGGTGAATGTGGCTGTTCTTACTGTAGTCCTAATTTTCATTTTGAGTAGAGATATTAATCTGGAAAGCTGTACTTGATTTGTGTTTTAAAAAAAAAACAAACAAAACAAAACCAAAAAACCAAACCAAAACAAACCAAATAAAAAAAATAAAAAAACCAAACCAAAACAAACAAACAAACAAAAAAAAACCCCACAACCAAACAACTGGTGTCATATCTATAGGCCAGATAGGAATAATTTTATCTAAAGTTATTAGCTTCTTTAATAGCAATCATCCCTTCTTCTCGGTGTAGTTTATCCCACTACTTTCTTCATCCATTTCAACTCCACTGAGGGCTGGTATCCTGAGAAGACCTCCATTCATTGTGTTTTGTGTCTGACCTCCCAACAGTAGTACTTGTTTACCTAGAGAGATAATTGTTTTCTGGAGAGCATCCAGCTGATAACTTACTTTTACATTAGACCCCTTTTTCCTATTAGTTATCTCCTGTTAGTTGATCTGTGTCATTTGATAAAACTAATTAGGTAATAAAAGACTATTTCTGAGCTCCTCCCTTTAATTTTGGCATGGTGAAATGTACTTCTTGGCTCCTTGCTCTTTCCACATAAAGACAGCCTTCAGTTGACAAACAACATTAATCCAAAAGAAAACAAGCCAGTTCACGCATCCTCTCTTGATATATCCCTGTGCCAGAATAAAATAGTTCCTAGCAAATTATTTGTACCAAAGATAGTGACATAACCCTGGCTCTGGTTTAGAGTTTTGCAAATGTTTGCAGAGCTTCTCAAGAGGCCAGGCTAAAAATACTCAATGAAACCATTCAGAATTCTACTAAAAGCATTTTGTTTCCTAGGACTTTCCTCCCTTCTGAAAATGCCCTCCCACAGCTGCATGGCATTTATTAGAAGGTGATGCAGGTATAAGGTAGGAAATCACATTTTATATTTTATTTTAAAATTTAGGCTTATTTTCAGGTTTCCTTTTTAGATTATGTACTTTTTTTTTTTTTTTAAAAAAGGATATTTCAGTGGGAGGTAAATTTATTATTAGCTTCAAGTTGAACTATACTCATTCATTGAAAAAGAGGCTGATCAGATGTGTCCCAGTGTGGAAGTTTGAAGTGTCATGATATACAGCATTTCAAAGACAAATAGCCAAGAATTGCCAATTCTATATGGACAGTGGCCTGTGCTGCACCCTAATGAGGTAGAAGTTGCCTGAGGACACTGGTGGATTTTTTTTCTCGATTGCTGCACCCCAGAACAAGGGAGGCTTCAAAGTTTACATTGAAAAGAGTATGTAATCTGCTCTGCTCAGATATGAGATCTGTAGAAATCTGTAGTCATTTTCTATTCAGCCTAGAGAAAATCTATCAGAGCCAGTGAAATTAGACTAACAAAAGGATCTCATCAGTATTTCTCTTGTGTTTTACGCTCAGGAGTGTCACCTCAAAAGAGTGGCTTCTGCCTGTTCATTGTTCTGTGTTAAATGCAACCAACGCTTTGGTCAGGTCTGAAGAACTGCTTTGATGTTAGTTGTGTATTTACTGTGCATTTTATTTACTTCCATGTTAGAAAGATCTTCCATGGGGATGTTCATGTTGTGCCTGCAGAGATTTGGAGTATACATCTTCAGGGATGCAAAGAGCCCCAAAACAGCAGTGTATAAAATTTTAAAATCAGTGGTATGATAAACTCGGATAGTTACCAGAGTGTGTTTATAAGTGAGTCATGATAAATAAATTATGGAAGTGATAGTGAGAGGCAGTTATAGCAATAAGAAGGGACTGTTTTAAAGATGAAAGAAAAATTGAAGTTTGTACTTTCAATTGTTCTAATTAGATTCAGAAAAGGTTTTGACTTTGCTTCCTCTGCCCCTGAAAGTTTTTTCTTATCTTCTCTAGATGCACTTACAGCCAACAGTGACTCATGGGTATTCAGCTAAGATGCCCAAAATGGTTATTATCCTCTGGAGCTGCTGTTTTTCCTAACAGGAACACTCTTGAGATATTGCAGTTTATAGCCTATGGTAATGTTAACTAAAATTTTTGGCTATTTTGACTATCATACCTTGTATCTCAGGCAGAGTTAATTCTGGATTTCTAGCATTAAACATAAAAGCTTTCCAAGCAAATGCCAGTAACCACTGCAAGGGAATTGAAAGCATGGACTAGCCTGCCATTGTGTCAAATCTGATAATTGCTTTTCACACATAAGCAGCTCTGGAAGTCCAAACTACCAAGCCTGTTTGTCCTGTGTGCTTTCTTTTAATGCACTGCTCCTATTTACTTCATATAATTACTTAACTCTCCATGGCCAAAATTCAGTGCCACGAGAAGCCCCTATCAAAGCCTTGCATGAATTGTTCTGGAGCTGTGCTTAGTGGTGCCCCAGTGAATTGTATCCTGCGTGGCGTGATTTACAGCTTGCTGTGGACAAATTCTCCAGGATTATAGATTTCCTAAGAGATAGTGTTGAGAGTCTCTGTATTTATAGGCAGCTCTGTGGTGCCCATCAGCATGACACTCATTTTCCCACAGGATCCTTTCCCGGCCTGGACTCTGTGCTGCCTGCCCCTGTTATAAATGAAGATGTGGAGCAGTGCCAGGGGTGCTCTTGCCAGCAGGGTTATGGGCTCATTTTGGCCTAACCCCAGAACAAGGGCAACAGATAAGGAACAGAGAAGGCTACAACCTAGTTCTGAATGGAGTTGCTGTTGGTTTCTCTGCCTCCGCTCAGTGTTTAGCCGTGGTCTCTGCATAGCTGTCAAGATCTAGTCCATGGGAAGGCAGAGAGACTGTTTGGCTCATACTGCTGCAGTCCTGTCCTAGGCACTGAAAAAACAAATGAGGAGGTACTCTTGAGCAGGAGCACTGCTCTGGGTATCCTAGCAGGACACAGCATAGCACCTCTAGTGCTTTTTCGGCTGGACAGGGTGGAAGAACTCCCCTGCCTGCTTCCTGTTCGTGCTGCCAACAGATGCTGCTTGTACAACTGAAGAGAGAAGCAAACCTTTCCAACCCCACCCTCACATGTGAAGACAATGCACTTTATTATAATATGTCCTTTTCATTGCTTATTAAAACAAAACCATTAGCACGTAGCGGATTAAACCATTAATATTCACATATTCGCTCATATAGAGTCCACAAACCCTAACTATATATGGGATTAAGAGTGCAGAGCTGTAGGTGTTATCAGTGAACAAGGAGAGCTGTGTCTTTACTAGCTAACAGCCATGCAGCTTTTTCCAAATTCATGAGAAATTCTTCCACAGTATGTAAACAGTTGCAGGATTTTTTCTGTAGTAGGGATTGCTGTTGTAACACCAGATTCTTTTCAGGTTCGACCACATTTTGCTTAGGTGAGACAATTATTGTTTTGCTGGATTTTTTTTTTTTTGAATGGACACATCAGAGAAATGCCTAAACCCATCTGAAAATTTTAAGGGGAAAACCCCACCCTATTTCACTGCCGTGATAGTGTGAGCTTTGCTGACAGTTCAGTGGGAGATGACATTTTGTGCTTTTGTCTAGTGCTAAAAAAAAAATATGTTTTCTGATGTATACCAAAGTTATGTGGAATACATATAAGAGCTAAAATTGAGAATACCTCTTGCAAAAGAGAATTAAAATTGGAAGGAAAATACAATAAATTGTGGCGCAAGTGAGTTGTGGCAGTGGCTTTCTTCTATGCAAAATTTAAGATAAAAGATAAAAAATGCTAAAAGCTTAGCAGCAGCTAGCACTAGTAAACAGTATTTGTCTTCAAAGAACCACAGGGATTTTCATGAATTTCAAAAGATCCGTAAGTGGAAGAAATTTTTTTGCTTGACTTGCAGATAACTGCAGTCGAAGTGAAGAAGTTAAGTAGCTGTCCATAGCAGAGCCAAAATGAAATCTGTCTCAAGAATTCCTGATTTTTCCCCATGTTCTCCAGTTGCTTGACTGCCAAGGCAGACTGATGCAAAACTGTTAGGAAGGTCTGCAAGTTTTTCTTGTTTCTTTGGGGTTTTTCTAGCAGTTATATACTTTGGTTCTAACTGATTTGGTTGTAACAGACAACGTTTGTACTGCAGATGCATAAAAGTGGTTTGAGCATGTCTGCTTCTGAATATATTTTATTTTTAGAAACTGCAGAATTTTCCCCTGTTCTTACCATTTCCTGTGGTTTTACTCTGGAGCAGGATGGATGAAGAAGGCTATTTGTGTGATTAAGGTATGAGAATAGAAACTGTAGGTCCTGGGTTTACAGTTGCAGGTCAGATGTGATGGTCAGTCCCTCAAGCATAGTAGCAACAAATGAACTTCTTCATCTATAAAAGAATATTTGTATTATTAGATAGAAGTATGTGGGAGAGGTGAGGCTGCATTAAGATTTTAAAAGCCCTGTGGGATCCATGTAGGAAAGTGTCCAAAAGTGTCTGTAGAAGTGATATTAAATCTGTGAGAGTGTAGAAACAGTACATTCACCTGTGGTAAGCAGTGAGAGAATTAAGCTAAACAGGAACAAGACGCACTGGAATAAGTGTTAACACATGGAGTTAATTGAGAACAATTAGGTCTGTGTGTAGACAAGATCTACATAGCCCGTTTGAACTGCATGGTATTATGTGAGTAAAGGGTGCAGGATTAGACCTTTTGTTTACAGATTTACCTAATGCTTTAAACTATTTGGATGAATGGTGTAACACAAATGTTAGTCATAATTATTATTTAATTATGACCACATGTTTACTTTGAGCATAGTCCTATGCTTAATATGTAGGAAAGCCAGGATAATGTTGCAGCTTCAGTGTGTGAGCTACTGTTTGCCAAGCAGCGTTTTGGTAATGGCTTCTCCTTTCGTGGGATGAAAATGCCTCCCTGGACGGTGAAATTGCACCAGTTGTGGTATGTAATAGGCAAATAGCTTTCATAAAAATACCTTCAGCTAGAACATTTTGAAACATGCATCTGAGATAGAATGCTAACTTATTAAAATTAATGCTATTAAATGTGTTGCTTGTGTATCATTTCAAAATACCTGAGATGCCAGTATTTCATTTTGGTTCCATTGAGAGAGCAGAAAGCAAATTTCATGGTATGATTCATAAGATCAGGAGTGCTACAGAATTTCTATAATTCATGTGTTGCTACTTTCATTTGCATTTAAATGTTTGAACTGTTATAAAATTTCGGATTCTTTAAACTTTAATCTATTTTTTTCACTCCTAAGCAGAACAAAGTTGTTCCTCCTTTAACTTTATTTTGAGGTATTCCTTTGATCAGATCTTCTATTTTATATAATGTAGAAATCTTAAGATAATTTTATGAGTGGCTACAGATACAAGCAAGGAAGAACTTAGTGGTTAGGTGTTTTTTTAATCTTTTAGTTTTCATTCTTTTTTTAAGGAACCTGATAAGAAATATAATTCTGAGGGGTGTATAGTATATCCTAGGTTGCAAAAGATGGGATGCTTTCTATCCTATCCTTTTTACTAAGTTAATGGAGTTTTTTAAGTGACTGAAGATAATGGAGAATACGAACCTTTTCTTTAGAATGCTTTTAGTGCTTTGAATGGAGATACCTCAGTTCCTCCGTGTGTGGCATTTTACAATGATTGTCGGTGCTACTGAAAGGGGAAAAAAGACCTCTTTTGAGCACAGGCTGTGCACGTGGGCTTCTGTGCAGGATCAACCTCATTAATTCAACAAATATTAGTCTTTCCTTTAACCCACTACAGGAATCTTCCAATTCCTGACTGAGTTACTGAATCCCATATAGTTATTGCAGCTCATATTTTTCTCATTGTTTAAAGCACTTGATCTTCCCTGTGGGCATCCCCTGACACACCCCTTGGTAGAGGAGCTTGTGAACTCTGCTCACCAATATGTAGAAGAAAATCTGTGAGTCTTCTGGTGGCGTCAGGCTTAAGGTCACATGACACTTCACACGTGCACCAAAAAAGCACATATTTCTGTACTTCAGTTTTCCTGAACACCTGTTTGCTTTGCTGAGACATGGGTTTTCCAGTCCTTTTAAAAAGAAAATATTCAATCGTTAAGAATAAGTGTATGTTTTCTAAACAAAAAAGGGGTGATGTGCTGATTCCGGCATGAGAGAAGAAACTTTTTTAAAAAGTCCTAGGTGTTTAACATTTACTTAAACTTTCTTTCACACAATAGCCATTCTGTTCTAAATGACTGTTTCTACTTGAAAAGAAAGTATTTTGGGGGAAGTAACTTACATTTCATTTGAACTGATTTCTGAAAGGAAGTTTGGTTTTAAGAAACCATTTCACCCCTTCGATTTATTAGTTTGGTGTAGAAATAAAGGTGAAAATAATTTGTGAATGCCGTTTCCTTGAGAGGCCTTGAGCTTTTGCATTCCTTTGCCGTCCTCTGTGTTTTTCCAGCCCTGCCATACGATTGAATGTTTGAATATTGTAGTGTCAACAGCTCCTTGTATTTTCACTTGATACGGTTGAGCAAAAGTTTTGACATTCAGCTGAAATGTTTGAGGAGCCATTACCAGCATAATTCTGCTTCTTAAGTAAATCTCATCTCAGTGCTTGAAATCTAAATGGATTAATATTTTTAATGTCTTGTTTACAATGGTGCCTATGAAAGCCTGTATTTGTCTACTTGCCAACCTTCCTTCTTGGCCAGGAACCATTCTGGCGTGAATCTCAACGCTGGGCTCCCATCCATTTTCCTTGAGTCTCTCTGGTTCCCTCCCTTTTCCTCAGGGGCTCTCTGGAAGATTGTCAGAAGGGCTTTAATTTCTTGAGCAAGTCAGCTTTTTTTGACTCCTAAATATTTCTGCCCCAGCCCTGAATTTCAGAGTTTGCCAGCCAACCACAGATGGCTTGCCTCAGTGGTGCTACAAAAAAACACATATTTTCTCAGATTTTGATGAAAACAAACCTAAAAACAAACCAGTGTTGGCTTTGCAAGTGGGCAGAAAAAGATGGTTAAGAAAAAAGAATCTTACAGTGTGTGTGTGTGTGTGTCTTGACAAGGTGCCCAGCAGTCAGGATAGTGAGCTAGTAGATAACTCCTAATGGCAGATTGTTATTATTATAGCATACTATACCATTTATACATTTTATCAGAAGAGCCACACTAGCTGGGATTGCCCAGAAAATTAATCAAATTAAAAAAACCTCCATATATATCCAGTCTGGTGGCACTGAAACCAGGTATGATTGCTGAGGGTCTTCAGGGATAGGCAGGCTCTTAGAGGAGAGTCTGGGGACTTGGTGAGTGTGACATGAGCCCAAGTACTAAAGCAGCAAGCAAGTTATTAGAAAGTAGTATCCAGGGGTGTATGGTATCAAACTACGTTACAGTAAAATTATGCAACTTCAGGTATGATGAGCCCTTTCTTCTGAGCAGGCCAGCAAGTCCTCACTAGTGGTTATTTTGGTATGTGAAACCCTGATGCTAATCTAAGGAGATGAATGCAAAACCAAAGAAACCCCAGCAACGGTAAGAGCCCTTAGCCGAGTGAGGAGCACTTGGCAGTGCTTGCTGCCTTCTTAGAAACAGAGAGTGAGCTCAAGCAACAGAGTGCAGGGTTCACATAGAGGGATGGACAGATCCGTGCATGGTCCACTGAATCGGGCACACGTGCAAGGAAGAGGTGGTGCCTCCGCATTGCAAGGCTGAGACTGGTAACCAAACAGCCCCCCCAAAGCAGCAATTTCTGCTTTGTCTGTCTTGAAATAGGGTGGGGGCTTGCTGCCCAGTCTGCCGTTAGAGAGGAGTGCAGCAGGGTGGCTGCCCTGGAGCGGAGCCTGGCCAGAGACACATTTAGCCTGCCCGCCCCTGCCCTCGGAAAAGCAGGAGCCACTGTGACCCCATCGTGGAGGAGCAGCCACGTTGCCCCCCGCCATCAGTACAGCACTGCTCTGCCTCCTGCCTGTCCTCTCCCACAGCAGCTGGGCTCCAGCCTGCTGGGGACGGTCCCCTGCCTGGCGGTGAAGACAAAGGCACAGATGAGAGTTGAGAGCTGAACCCCTGTGTGCCCGCCCACGAGGGACTTCAGGTGGGGGACAGCCATACCCCAGGAATGAGAGAGTGAGTGAATGCATGTTTGCGCGTGTAAGATTCTGATTTCCAAAGAGATTTTAATTTCTGGTTCTTAACATGCCATTTAGTTTTGAAAACATGGAATTACTCAAAATTAGATAGACTGATGAGACACAATAATCTTGACAATCTTTGTTACAGATGTCTCAAGGTATATGAGCATTTTTAGTGTCTAATAGAGTAGTGTGACTGGTGCTAAAAAGTTATGAAGGATAAATAGTAGGGATAAGGAAAAGGGAAATTTGGATTTAATATGTGAAGTAGCCAAGTGTTTCGCTACCCTTTATCGTTTATTGATAATTTTCTCTGTTGTTCAGAAATTATTTGGAGTTGAGGATTCTCAGAGTTTTTTTTTGTTGTTGTTTTTAAATCTCCTTGTCTTTCTCAGACACCAGGATTGCAAGATGAATATACAAACATGAGTGTGTGAGTCAGGAAACGTGTCAGCAGAGGTGGCTGTGTGAGCAAGGCTGTAGGTAAACAGAAATAAAGTTAATTGGCAGTTTTCTTGTATAGCATGGGCAGCTGAAGTCCTTTTCGCTGGAAGAAATTTTCTTTTCCCATTATCCTTCAGCATTCTCTTGGAGGGATTGTCTCAAGGGAAGTGAGTGAGTCAGAAAATATGCCAAGTTCATGTCATGGCTGTTTCGGCGTTTCTTTCTCTTGCTGGCCTCCAGGAGCTTTATTGGCAAGTGTTTTTAAAGGAAATATTGGCACAGGAAGGCCTTATTGTTTATGTCATGAAAGTCTCTTGGCGTCTTCTGCCTTGTTATTTTCTCCCTTAAATGGGGAAATTAGGAGTGGGGGGAACTGAGAAAGGAAAAGAGGAGAGAAGCAGAGGCTTGCTACCAAAACTGTTCCCCTACATCAGGATGTATCTTGGTGAGTCCTCTCTTTTCCATTTTCTCCATTGCTGCTTCGCAGGCTTTGCTTCAGCCAGTGGATGTGTTTCTAAATGTATGTTTCCTCTTTATGCTTTTCAAGATGTGGCACTTAGAGAGCTTTTTGAAAGAGAGAAGCCAGCAGTTTTCTGGTGGGCTCTCCTCTGCCAGAACAAGGCAGGGAGAGGCAAACACAGAGCCTAGCCAGGGTCAGATCACTGCCACCTTCTCATACACAGAGCAGGGCTCTGTGATGGGCTGTGGAGGACATTTCATTAAGTTGTTTTCAGTTCTATGGTAAGGTTTGCATACAGAATACAATGTGTTTTACAGAAAAAAAATAGAATTGGAAAGTTCTGTGGAGCAGATGCAGGGGGTACAGACAGGAAAAATAGTGAAACGGTGCATGGTCAGAAATGCTACTTGTTAAAAACTGAAGCAGAAAGCAAAAGAATTCCTTTAAATGTATACACATTCTTAAAAAAAACAAAAACAAAACAAAACAACAACAACAACAAAAAAAAAAAAACAACACACCCCACATATTTCCACCCCCCTGCCTAAACTTACTCATATGCACTTAGGCAATTTTGGCATAACATAAAAGCACACAAAAAAGAATTATGTCCAGTGCAGCAATAAAAATTGCTGTAACCCATTACCCTCAAATTAGGTGAGAGTTGTGAAGTCTCCGAGGATGCTATTAAAGAATTAAATATTAACATTTCAAAGAATGTTTCAGTATTTAATTTTTTTTTTTTTTATTTTGCAAAGTAGAAAGTTACCTCTCCTTGTGGTCCTTCATGGCAGAAAGTCTGTTTCTAAACCAAGTTCATTTTTATCTCTGATATTTGTGTATGCAGCTCAAAGATACAGAATAAAAAATTCTTTTGGGTTAAGGTAGCAAAGATATGCATTGATGTACAAAAAGAGCATAACCCCATTTCTTCTGAAGTTGTTACCAGCAGCAAAAAAAAATCTATATTTTAAGCAAATGCCTATTTTTGTGAGCCAAACAGAGAAAATGACATCTAACCCCCTTGTCTTTGTACCCAGTTAAACTAAGGATTGTCTGTGGAATTCAGTATCTGTTTCAAGGCTGTGATGCAGTTTTTGTGATGTCTCTTCAAACACTAAGTATTTGTTGGTACATAATACATCTTTTTATTGTGGTGTCTCATTTGCATTTTGGTGATGCTTTTTTGGAATGTTCTTTTTCAAAGGAAAGGGAGATGATTAAGCTTGGCTCTTTAAACCTATATTGTTTCACTTTCTAACTCTTTCATGTTCTTTTGTTTTCTAACCTACCTATTTGCGGGGTCTATGCAAAATTCTGTAGTGCATAATAGTTCAATTTGTGGAAGCTTTTCCCTCCCCCCTCCACTTCCAGTTCTGTACTTTCATTCACTCCGACCTTTCCTTTACTTTCTTTAAAAAATGTATATACAATTGCAGAAGTTTAGTTTGGAGTAAAAGTTTCCATGTAACATACATTTCTAGACCTGAATATTCTTGGAGCTTGGTAAGTTTTCAGATTTGGGATCTTGTTCAGCCTGTTACAGGAAAAGTAACTGGCTGCCAGCATTAGAATCCAGGGAATGGGAACCTGGATTTTGCTTGAAAAACATCTTTAGGAAAAATGGCTGTGGCTCTTATATTCCTGCCTTAAAGTGTTTTTACCAAGATTGATCCCTAAGAATTGCATTGTAAAATGATTATCATAAAACTAGGGAAAACACCCTTTGTAGTAGTACTAACATATTTGTTGATAATTTATTTGGATGAATATGAATCTGTAGCAATATAGTCACTTAAACGGATGTCATAGTTTGATATAGTATGTTGCAAGTGAACCATTTTCAGTGTCTTGCAGTTATTATCAAGTAAGACATAAGCTTTTTCTTATTGTCTCTGTGTGTCTATAAATATAGCTGTATCTATGAATATATTCGAATAGTTATTTCAAAAGATAAGCACAGTCATACGGGAATATCACCATGAATTTTTCTTCTTGTGTTAGAAATCCTGCGTTTCTTGGTTCAAGCAGATAGAAACCTTTCTGCTGTGTTCTTGGTGTCTCATACCATAGCATGAGAAAAAACAAACCATAAACCAGGGTGTGAATAACTGCACTTTGGCCTATGTCTGCTATCCATTTTACCAGACAGCCAAAATTCTTGAGACATAGAGCTCGGTATTAAATCATCAGCCCATACCTACTGCTCCAGTGTCAGATACACGGTGACAATATTGCTTTATAGCTATGCAGTAGCACCAAGTGAAATGCATTACAGCTCTGTTAACAGGGTGTCAAAATGACATTTTAAATGGAAATTTTAAATTTTCTGAATGAAAATTTCCATTCAAAACCTCTTGGGTTAGGTAAGCCTGGGCTAGACCTAAGAGACAGTTCCCTGATGACCTTGTTTTCATCCTGGCAGACTGTTCTGTAGTAAGGTGCCTGATGTTGCCTAAGCCAGTGGGCAGGACTTGCCCAGTGACTACTGGGAGCTGGTGGCTCCGCACCCCTCAGCGATGCCTGGATATCCCAGGGTCCCTATCTGCACCTGTGTTTCCCCTTCTCTGAGACGCTGCAGGTCCAGGGCATGCATGACCCCTGTTCCCAGTCTGGATTTTCTTTAAACTTTGGCTAATGAGCCATCAGCAACAAATGTAACATCAGGAGGAAAGACTTTTGACAGAAGTGGAGAGAAACTGTGCATAAAACCACCAAACGGTGCGCTGCACCCAGTTCCCCCCTTGCTGTGCTGTGCGTCTCCCCAGGCTGGGTGCTGCCACAGTGTCCTCCTGCTCCTCCTCTGGGTGTCTGGTTGCAGCCAAGGAGTTTTCCAGTCCTTCCAGCTCCCCATTTGAGGGAGGCACTGCTGGCTTCTCTTCCCCAACATCTGGCTCCCACCTTGCCGTGGCGCTTGGCAGAACTTGCATGTTTTCTGACCCTGTTGAGCTGAATGAAAACCATCTAACAGGTAGAACGGGGTGGGGGTGGGGGGGTGGGGGGCAGGGGGGCAGGAAGGTGATGGTGGAGTGGGGAACACCCACTCCAATAACCTTATTTTCTTAGGGAATTGCATCGGAGATGTCCTCCTCCTGTGTCCTATGAAGCTTTGAAATCACCTCTGAGCCTTGAAGCCCTCAATTTGGGCTACTCCATTGTTATTAGGCTTGTTACCTTCCTTTGCAATGAACTCTAGGAATGCTTTCTCCTCTCTAACACACCTCCATTCATTTTTATTGCATTGGAGAAAAAAAGGACATAAAAAAATGGATACGGGTAGTAACAATCTTGTAAGAAAAAAATTTCCATAATTCATAACTTTTCATTTTCTGACAGCCAAACTCTGGCATGTGCGTTGGGAGCTGATCGGGACGAGCGCTCTCAAACCACAGCTACAGTGTAGTGCTGCAGCGTGAAATGAATGGGAACAGGGAGTCAATTATAATTTAGGATTGTGTTGTTCATCATGCAGGCTAAACAGCTTGGCTTAATAAGGAGAGGTCAAAATTTGCAAGTCTACCCAATTCTCCAGGGCAGGCCATGATTTGGGAAAAAAATGCGATCTGGCTATAATCTACTTGGATTTCTAAAAGTTTTCGATAGGGTTCTTTCCAAAGGCTTATAAAGAATTAAAGCTGCTGTGCAATGAAAGGGGAACTCCTGTCATGAATTAAAGCAGGTTAAAAGTTAGGAAGCAACAAGAGGTAAATGGTCAAGTTTTGCAGTGGAGAGAAATCACCAAGGGAGTCCCATAAGACATCAGTACAAGCATCTGGGTGGTTCAACATGTGGAAAAAAGGGTTAAAAGAGAAATAATAAAGTCTGCTAGAGGTGCTTGAGTCAACTGGTAAGAGTTGCAGAAGGATCTGACAGTACTGAGTGTGACCGAGTAATACGATGGTAGAGGGAATTCAGTAACAGTAAATGTTAATATTTTTTAAAAGGAGAAGAATTGCAGTCATAGTGGACTTAAGGCCACTTAAGATAAAAGTGCTAGTGTTTAATAGATGCTTTTATAAAGATAACAGCTGAATGTCCATCATATGTCAAAAATAAACTTTGAGAATTTTTATGAAGGGAACAGGGAAAATTGCTCTATTCTCCATGTTTCACTCTACACAGGACTGCACCCAAGTAATGCAGTCCTTATTCTGTCAGATTTTCATGTCTGTATTCTTAAAACATTTATAACAGCATGATGTTTTCCATCCTTATATGCTTCTTTTTCTGACATGATCTAGAAACCCTGTGATAATGAAGAACAAATGAAGATAGGCTCTGCATATTACTCCTTTCTGTTTTTCCAACATTAATTACCAGTGTTGTAAAACTTCAAAGTTTTACAACGTTGCATCCAGCAGTTTCTTAGTGGTGATTAAGAGACAAACACGTGAAGAGCGTATCTGAAAAATAAAAGGAGTAAAGCCCTATCTACATGAAATCCGAGGCTGGGAAAAATTACAAATGTAAGCAGCTTTATGCTGAACAGAAGCCCTCCTTAATAAATAAAGCTGGTTCAGCTGGGGAAAGTTATGTGTACTTTGCTGTGACGTGTCTGTCTTCCATTATATTCTATTCCAGAATGTGTTAGTCTCGAAGGACTTTTTGAATGTGTGTATTCAGACGTATGTGCATACAACTGCTATTCCTATTAAATCCTGTATTTATTCTGGAGCAATTTTACCCAGCAAAACTTACGCCTGTTAGGTGTTAAGCGACAGTATCATGTCCATAAATATGCAAAATGAACAAGTTTGCCATAGGTACTTTGTAGGTACAATAACTGTTACATATTTTATATATATTTCAGTTGTTCTCTTGGTTACAAACTTGCACATGAAATGTGGGACCCACACTGCACATACTGATTTCTGCTTTTCCCTCCCCATCCATCTGAAGATCTCAGATATTTATAGAAGAAAAATATTCTAATCATGCATTCATGAAAGTCATTGGTCTTTGGATCATTTCGCTTATGGCTTTATATGATGTTAAAAGTTCCCGATTTTTAATAAAAAATTTTTTTTAAATTCTTTGTCACCTGGAAAGGCTACAGGTGATACTGGACAGACTTTTTCAGAGTTATGTCATTGCATTCAAATAGCTTAAAAGACTATTATCATTGCTTCCCTGATTAAAAAAAAAAAAAATAGGTTGTGCTAATGTTGTTCTAAAGTTCATCTAATACATATATAGAAGTAGTAAATAATTTTAAAATTTACTCAAATTTAAATAGAAAAGGATTGAGGTTGAAGAAAAGTAGAATAAACTGTGATTGATAATCAAATGTGTTTTTTCATGGAAAAAGTAATGTAGAGATTGCTACTGTATAAATAGGTTATGCATAATGACAGAAAATGTTATTTCTACGTTACTTAGTTTCTCATTTTTCTCCCTGACATTTTGAATCCCGCATTAGTCTTTAGAACAGATTCAAAATATCAGAGGTAAAACAAAAAGCTAAACTTCGTCTTCAGGATGTAGTTTCACTAACTTGATTGGGCATTACTCAGAGCGTATCCATTTTTAGCATATTGTAATTTGCATACTGACCTTTTCTGCACTGTGAATGAAAATTGGTGCTGTGATGTGTTGATTTATCCCGTAAAATAACATTTAAGACTTCATTTAAATATATTGTTTGGTGAACAGTAATGACATCTAATCCCTTACAATAATAAAAATGTCCATTACAACAATAAAAATAAATCTAGATTGCTTCCAGATAGCTGAAAAAGATGGTCTTGCGAAGCTAAGTCTTATTTTCAGAAATGCTCACTGACATTCTCTGTCTGTCTTTGGTAGCTGTCACTAAAGTGCAGAACTGTTGAAAGTTTAATGATCTTATGCAGGATGGCTCTAGACATCAGGTCTGAAATGGGGGAATACATTTGCGTGTGCACGTATGCTGAAGATATTAATTTGGAAAAACGTCAGCTAAAAACTTGAGACAGAACAGCTACTCCAGGTGAACTACTGAAACAGACTTAGTTCAGAGAAAATAATCTGGAACAGTTAATGTGTAAATTGCCCTAAGTAATAACTGAAAAATATGTACACAAATACATTGACCTGCTGAGGTCCCAGGTGGAGTACACACTCCAGTTTAGTATTGTAGGAGAGACAGTGAGCAACAAGAGACAGTCTAGCAGGAGTATCAAGAAATAATGAAGGCGTGGGAAGCTTGAGTTCTAAGTAAAGGT
Organism: Oxyruncus cristatus; assembly: GCA_013399855.1. NCBI lineage: Eukaryota > Metazoa > Chordata > Aves > Passeriformes > Cotingidae > Oxyruncus > Oxyruncus cristatus. The sequence goes on from VXAY01001328.1 coordinate 3,016,399, forward strand.
TTAGCAAAGCACAGCTGCTGAGTTTTGCAATAAGGTGAGTGGGAATACCATGATAATAGTTCTCATGAAATGCATAAAGGTTAGCCTCAAAGAAGTGCCAGCATTGCTTGTGGATGTAGCAGGACACTGACAGTTGAATCTACAGTAAGAGAACTCTGTATTGGGAAAAACACTCTAATGAAAGGGAGAGATCAGAAATGTAAGAGATTCCCTAGGGTTGGTGTGGTGTTTGAAGATAGCACAAATGGGAGTGGGTTTACAAGAGAGATACACCAACTGGCAAATCTCCCTTAGTCACAATTGGTGAGGTGTTCACTTTGTCTCATGTGAGACATGCTGTAGTAGTCCCAATAGGTAGACTCTAGTATATCAGAATTTATGTAAAACCCTCTAAGTTGAAACCCCTCTCAATCATTGCTGTCCTTTACTACTTCACCCTGCACTTACTCCAAATCCTGCTCACAAATTACAGCAGTAGCCACCCTGCTAGCGTGTCTGTATGGACAGATGAAGTAAATCCACTGCTGCGCTGGAGCCCACTCCTGCATTGAAAGGATAAACTTTAGACTTGTTGAAATGCTAAAAGCCCACTGAGCGCTGCAATTAAGTGCTTATCGCAAGGCTTAAGGATGTTTCATTACTATACAGAAATTGGAAAAATAGTTGGAGATTGTACTATTTCAGAGAGGTTTTTCGGTGTTTAACTTTCAGCTATGTGTCTTGGAAAAAGGAAGCAAACTTTCCATCCTTCACACTCCAGTGTTCATTCTGAAAGACGTTTAATGTACAGCCTACTGTGGCACCTTCTTTAATTAGCACTTGCTGCTTTTCTTCTATTGAAGAGAATTGTGATATTGGCAGACTTCATGTCTTTTATTACCAGCAAGATGGGAAAGGCTCCTGTAACTTTTATAACTGATCGACTGAGACAGTCTGGTTGCCCGTGGTTCCTAATGAACAGTGCATGAAATGGTGCAGAGTATTGGAAAGATTAACAAACCCAGATTTCCTTACCAGCACACTGACTTGTAATAGCAGCATAGGGAAGGAGTGAGAGCATTAGCACATAGTCAGTAATATAGCATTGTACTGATATGAAAATCCTTTGCAACCAGCCAGAGGAATATGAAAAAACTGCAGGTTTCTATTTGCAGATCAGAAGGCATACAAGTGGTTGGGGATTGACCATTGTCAACAGACTGAAGCCCTAAATGAGGAATCTGCCACTGACCGTATTTTGGGAAAGTATTCCCATGTGGGAAAACAGATCAGAATACGCTCGCCTCCAAAAACTGTTCCCAGTTCTCTTGGCAACATCAAAGAGTATTTTTTCTTTGTTGAAGTCCCTGACAGTACTTTTGCAACATCTTTAACAACCTCTCTGCATTTTAACAGGAAATTATTATCACATAAACCCCTGAATGAAATAATAGTAATTCTGACATTTTCTGATCAATGGATTCCTGCTAAGTTTTCCTCTGTATTGGTGAAATTGTTTTGTAAATGCTTTAGTTTGGAAAGCTAATGACACTTGCATGAGTCTCTGACTAAGAATTTGGAAATACCTGCTTTTCATCTGAAGTTTCTGATTTGGTGATACAGACAGCTCTAAGGAAGTGTAATCTTTTGGGTAATCTTAAAATGGTGAGGACGCAGAGAGACTCATTGGAGTTGAATCACATATTATAACCATTCAAGTCATACTTTGGCAACTAAAGTGCTTAAAAACACCCACTGATTTCTTGTATTTCTTCACTCTTAAGGAAGAAGGTAAAGATGGAACGTTAGAAGTCTATATGGAGGGGGATGAAAAAAGACTAACAAACTGAATATGTGCTTTATCCTACCTTTCTTCAAGGAGCTGAGCACCTGCACACTGAAGGGACCAGTGACTTTATTTGAGATCAAAAAGCTAAGTGCAGTACAGGAGTCCTTTGTGGGTAAATGCATGAAGGTTTTTCTTTGTGACACTGTTTCTGAAGAGTCTGAATTTCAGGCTTAATTCTTGGGGTTCCTTATTGCATGTATACACAAACCCACTTCCACTGCCTGTAATGAGAGATGACTTGGAGAGGAGTGGAGGTGAAGTCTTACCTCTGAGGTAGTTTGGGCTGAGAGCATTCAGTTCTGGAGCCAGGCAAGTCATATCCACCCCTGTCTCCCGAAAGCAGGAGGAAATGCCTGATGCACAACAGATCAGGTTTGCAGCACTGAGGCTTTCCTATTCCGATCTTTCATCTTGTCTGATTTGATCACTGGCTGTGAGCTTCCTTGCTAGGTAGGTAGCATGGCCACAGTGGCGGTCTCTTGACAACCCCGATGAAGCTGTTCCTCTTTTTATATAAAATGTTTAAATATTCTCTGAAAACGCAGAAAGAAAAACATCTTTTCTGGGAGCAATGTGTGCAGCGTGGAACTGAAATCAGCCTGGAGTTGTTTTACATGGATTTAAAAAACAGAACAAAACAAAACATCCACCAGCTGTGAAAAAGTACCGAGAGAAACAAACATTTCCCAGCATCAGGTTAGAGTTCATTTGGTGAGTATGAAGAAATGTAGATTTCTTCAGGAGATGATTTACATGGTAATACTAATTTTGTAAGACAGAAGAACGTTTCAGAAATCAGCTGTCCAGTGCCAGAGCAGCTGAGACTTATAGATAATAGGTACTCATAGCCTGGTAAAATTTCATCTGAAGGCCCTGATCTCAGTCAGTGCATTTGAGTTGTGAGACAGTGCACTAGTGAGGGCTGTGGAATTGCAAATGAGTACCGCGCTCCTCTTCTTCTGGGTGGTGTAGGCAGCTCTTTGCTCTAGGCTGCTGCCTACCTTGCCTGCTGCCTTGAGCTATCTCTGCTTTTCTGTGAAAGAATATAAGCAGTGGGTAGAAAAAAATTCTCTTGATTTAAATGGGAACAGGATCAGGTTATGATTTAGGGTCAGATTGCTTGTTGGGGTGTTTTTTGGATTTACCAAGTCAAAGTATTTCAGGTGAATGTTGTCTTTATTCAACCCACCTGAAACAGGGAACTGACAATCACTGTGAAGAGGAGCTTCACTTGTGATCATTCTTGTGTACAGCTGCCAAATGCTATATCTAGGCTCCAAATAAAATCCGAGTTTTATATCAAAGACCTGCGGAACTGTGAGTACTGCTGCCTAAGAATTATGGAAAGGCATTTGCCACATATATAGACATGATTTTTTAAAAATGAAATTAGTTCAAGTCTTTCCATCTGATTTCATTATTTTAAAATTTGTCGGGAATTTCAATAGTTTATAATTAAAGAAAAAAAAATTTACATGCATGTTAGAAGTTTTCCCCACAAAGCAGTAATAACAAAAAAAGCATATGGTTTATTTTATTATTTAGCTTGTAAATGTGATTTTTGACACTGCATGTAGGTTGATCTACTTCCAGACTATGGGCTGTTTCAGTGATGCACAAATCCCAACACATAGAACTTTTTGTTTAGCAGCTTAAAATCTTATTCCTATTAAAAAACACAGTATGTATAAAATATCCCTCTTCCTGAAAGAACGTTTAAAAAAGAAATGTATGGTACTGTTAAATATCCTAGTAGCTAAACCAAACAAGAAAAATGCTGGCAATGACTACCATCCCAAATCCCAGCTTTCTTCCTAGGATAGCCTGGATTCTCCAGTGTTATGCTGTTTTGTGCAACTGTTTGCATTTTGTAGCACTGAATGGTGCTTTGCTTAGTTGTAAATGCACTGTGAATGCAGGAGATGCTATTCAGTGGACATTCAGTCACTACCTCTGAAAAAATTGAAGAGGTTTTAACAAAAAAAACCTCGTAATGAGTAAGAGTTAATATATTTAGTGAGGTTTCTAGGTTTATATCTACTGTAGTTGTCTTGGTGTGGTGCCAGTCAGATTTCTTTCTGCAAGCTGGTCTCTGGATTTTATTAAGTTTTCTCCTTAATGATCAAGTCCTTTTTCTTTTTCTTGTCTATCTCTCCTTGCGAGTTATAGAACTCCCCTTTTATTTTTGAGGATATTGACTCCTGTAGATGATTTCTTTTTGCTCTGTGGTATCTCACTTCATAATTTGAAGCAAACTTCAAAAGCATAGCTGGCACCCGAAGGCAGCACATCTGTCTGCTGGAAGACTAAGCCTTAGTTATTTCACCCGTCAGCATCAGTAGTTTACACCCTGAATGGGGGTGTTTGGATTTGATATCTGTGAGGATAATACACTACATACTCTTGTTAAGGATAATTTGTGCCGTATCTAAAGGCAGTAATACTTACATGAAATTTGTGTCTCTATGAAATGAACTGAAAAAAGATCCAAGGGTTATTTTAGAACAGTACGAGTGGAAAAATCTATTTGAAAGGAAGAGAATTTTGCCTAGTTTTCATCTAGTCCCTATTGTCAAAAAAATAATGTTTTCAATGTAAGAATGCAATAATTTCGTGTAGAGTTTTTGTGAAGAAATATGGGCAATTCAGTTTCATTACGTGATCTTCCACTTACTGAATTTGAAGGCTTTAACTCCTTCTTTGGGACTAGGCAAGCAGTAAAATGACTTCAGATGATTTTTCCAGCATACATATGTTGTGTAGAGGCATCTAAAAATAATCATCCACTCCTAGCCAGTGAAATTATCCTGGCAAAGTCCCTAATACATATGAAGCTATGCCAATGGAAAAATGCCACTGCCTTTATCAATTTAGCTGAAGCCATTTTGGGGAGATGACACTGCGTTGGTGGGAGAGGGTTTCCTTCTGCTGGTGTGCGTGTGAGGAGAAGGTCAGGAAGAGGCTGAGGCTGTCAGGCTTGGTACATGCAGCATGACGGCAACACCAAATCCTTGATCCATATGCTTTGGATGTTCCCCTGTGCCTATCCCACTCAGTCGTCCCGGCCACGCCAGCAGATCAGCACACATGACGTGCTCAGAGAAACAGGCTTGCTTGGTCATTCCAGTTTAGGACAACAGGCTGCAGTACTCAAGGGCATGACCACCTGATAGTTACCCCAAGCAGCCCTGATTATTACTACTTCTACCATTTCTTGACCCTCCTTTTTGCTGCCCATGTACCTCTTTTCTCCACTGCAGTCTCCTCCCTAATAAACAACCCACCCTTAATTGATTTTTTTTTCCTCCTTGATCCCATTTTTTCCACATCCTTCTCCACTCAGGCCTCAGGTGACATGATGGGTCTTGCTGGCCTGTGCGGTTGTACACCCCAGCAGGTCCTCTGCCCTCCCCTTTCCCCATCTGTGACACTTGGCCATTTCTTGCCAAGCTCTCCTTCACCCATCGATGAAATCAGTGACAGTTGTGTAAAGGTTGCAGAAATGACAGTCCCAGTAGACTTTATTGAGCCTGCTCAATAAAAATGAGTGCAAATGAAGAAGTTAAGTACAGAATTTTGCATGAGAAGCTCTTCTTTGTGTCTTAATCCCTGCTAGATGAATGTGCTACAAAATAGCTGACGTCAACAGAAAGTCTCCCTTGGCTTCATGGGCCTTCCAGCAGACCCTTATCTCTTACTATCTCAGTGCTGGAAGGATGACTAATACAGACAGATATCCTAAAGCTGACAATGACATCTTAAATCTGTCCTGGAGGATTGAACAGAATATTTATTTCTCCAGTTGAGCAGGGTTTTCAAAAATTGTAGCCCATTATTCTATAAAAAAGTGTAAGGATGAACGAAACCAAAATGAAGAAATACATGTAAAATTTAGCCAAAGGATATATGATTTTAAAAAAAGATAACTGGAAAAGAGACAGGTATTTTGGCTATAGCTGTTGACCACAATAGCTCAGAAATAAAGCCTAGTGTCGTTATGAAATTCCAGCACATTGATGGACTGTAGTGATGTCAGTTTGTTCCAGAGAGAAAAGATGTCTGTGTTACTAAAGTATTTCCAATGATCCAGTCCTGTCAGCTTCCAGCATTCAGGAACTGTGGATCAGGTCATTACTGGCAACTCTGCTATTTCATTCTGAATTTTTAAAACTTTTTTTTTTCATGTTGTTGTCTATATGTGCTTAGGAGCACCACTTTATAGTCCACTGCATACTGTAGCTTCTGTGCCAGTTCAGCAAATGCTTATAGTATATCAGTCTCCCTTTTGAGAGATCTACAAAGATGTTTTTACAAAAACAAATGGCTGGTTTAAAAACATACCTCATAAGGTTTCACAAATCTTTTTTTTTTTTTTTCTGTAATTTGGTTAGGATACCTCAAAGAAAATTCTAATTTTAAATCTTTATAAATATCTTCTTATGTAAGATTCTTCCAACAACTTCACAGATACTGAAAAATAAGCCCTCTTTAGAAGCTAGTACATTTTGTGCTTCCCATATAAGCAAATTGCTTTGTCGTTCAGACCAAAGTCTCTTAGTGGATGGCAGGACATGAAAGTAAATCTGGGAATCCTATTCTGATAAAGTTTTCACATAAAAAGCACAGTTGGTTGCAGATACCTTCCATAGACAATATGAGGTGTTTTCTTATTCTGTCAATATCTTTGGGTTTTTTCTAATTAATCTCTATGTTTATCACAGTAAAGATACTCTGTTTTGATTTGCACAAAATAACAACTCAGAAACCTCCATGCTGTATTTTTCCCCCCCCCAGAAATTTCACTATGAGCTTTTGCAATCTCCACATATTGTATCTTGGCACAAAACACTACCGCTGCTTATGGTTTGCATCATTAAATATCAGATTGGCTTCTCACTGTGTTTATAGGATACAACAAGAAATAGCCTGTTAAATCTGGCTGGTTGGTAAAACTGGTGTTTGTTGAATCATTGCGCTCCTGTGTTCCCACATCGTACAGAGAACAAAATCCCATAAAACTAATAAGCTGTAAAATAGAATTTAAGTCAATGGCAAAGAATATGCCCAAATGTTGTAAATAGAGAATAACTTTTATGAAGTCTAAAAAAGCGATTCCCTAAACACTGAGAGTAGACCAGAAATGCAATCTATAAAAGTGTTTTGAAGTAAAAAATGCATGCCAAGAATATATAATATTAATAATAACAGTTCTGATGGCTTATCTGTACATCTTACTGGCATACTGTTGGAACTGAAGCAAGTATTATCATCTCCACCTTATGGATGAGGAAGCTGGGTAACCGTAAGAATAAATTTTAAACACAACATGAGGCAGTGCTGACTCCAATTCCCATTGCAACTCCCAACTTTAATTATTTTTCTGTGAGCTTCGTTTGTTTTCCTTCATTATACAGAACTTGTTCTTTCAGCACAAGGTAATTTGGATAACACTGAATGTAGATTAGATCCATATATTAATACTTATGAAACTTATTAATTCTAAAATTGTTCTGATATGTTAGGTCCTTCCCATCACTGTATGGGAAGATGCCCACATCCTTAATTTAGATTGGTGTGTCTCTTTTAACAATATTTTGCTGCTTGAGACACTATGGAAAGCAACAGGAAAAGAGTGTCTCTGATGCTTTATTAGAATGTTTCCAGATAAGCCTGGTGGAAAATATGTGGAATATCACTTCTAAGATCATGTATTTCCACTGCCCAATATCCACGTAATGCTGCTGGGATAATTCATGGGAAGCCTCACTATCAGCAGTACAAGGATGATATCCTGTTCTGCTTCTCCTGATTGATGTGAGTGGCATAAAAACTGTCTTTCAGTGTCTGGCTAAAATCAAACGGCATATTAGTTAAATAGAAATTGTGCTAAATGGAGGACTGAAATCTACTGAAAAAGTAGCAGTTTCTATCTTGTCTTACTTTTGGGAGTCATTTTGCTTGTGGCTTGTCCCTTGAGTCTCTTTGGCTTCTTTATTGTCTTCTTTTTCAGGGCAGTATTTCCTGAGATAAGCAGAGAAATTCATCTGGTAACTTGACTTGGATAATCCTCACGTTTGGGTCTTCCATCCCTTCCCAGTGCAGTGCATTTACGTAGAGCTTTAGACCAGAAAACTCTCCAGTTCTTTGAAACTGTTCAATATGCTGCACTGCTGGAAGCGCTCCCCATTTTATCACTGTCTTGCCCCTGGGGCTCCATACCAGGTCTGATTCAGTATCTTCCTGCTAACCTTTGAAGTCGTCTGTGCTGGGTGTCTTAAAAAAAAGTTTTCCTTGAGTGGTAATTGCCCCTCCTTGCAGCTACATTCCTCAAGGATCTGTTTGTTCTTCAGATAGCAGATGCACGGGACCAGTAGACAGAGATGGAGTCATCAGGGTGACACTTCTGCGTTTGGCAGTGGAGCCCCTGAACCTGAGATCCTCAGGAATGAAATGCAACATGCAGTTCTCCTGTTGCACGGTCACGCATACAAGATTAGAAATTAGAACAGAAAGGGAGATCAATTGGAAAATTGGAAAGGAGGAGAAAGAAGAGAGGAGAGAATAATGTATTAAAACAAAAGCCTGGCCAGTCCAACTAACACAAGAGAGCAAAGAAACACGGATTGATACCTTGCTGTTATCTCAGTCACATAGCCATCATGAAACACAATAGAACTTAGTAGGGGTAGCTAAGATTTCTCCATGTGATTTTTGGTGTGCTTTCTGGAGAAAGTATATCTGCTCCTACCAGGGTTTTCCTTCAGACACTGGGAGGATGCTGCTTCCATACTGGCCTCCTTGCTAAGGTAACTCCGCAAAGATGTGGACTTGAGTTCTTGCTGGAATTTATTCTCATGTCTCAATAGTACTAGATTTGTGACTTTACTCAGTACAAAAGGGAAGACTGACCTTACCAACTCACATTGCCATTCTCCAGGACATAAACCAAACACTTTTTAGTGCCTTTCGTCAGTGTATTAGGATCTAAGTACAAAAAAAAAGGTATAATGAATTGTGTTGTCCTTAGGGTTTTTTCCCCAGTGCAAGACTTATAATCTTCAAAGGTGTTTCAGAAAACTTCAGAAATAATTTTTACAGTGAAAAAGTAATTTCAATGCATGGAGGTCATAAATACTCTAGTTTATTACAGAAGGTATAAACCTGTACTGCATTCCTCTGGTGTGCCCTTTCATGAGACAGGATGAACCTCAGTCTGCCTCCCCTTCCCTCCTAGCAGCTGTGGTCTCCTGCCACTTACTTAGTGCCAGCTGTGGTGCTCGCTAGCCACCTTGCAGGGATAATTCAACTCACTAACCCAGCACAGAACTAACCCAGCATAAAAAGTGGGTATTTTCTGCAGGGTCAGCAAAGCGGAGTCAGGTCATGCAAGAGGTAGAAGGGGGCTGTGCTACAGAGAACAAAATCTTTTATGTCTGTCCTCAATCATTATGTCTATCCTTAAAACCATCATCAGTTTTTATAGTGTTTTACACGAAGATATTCAAGTGAGTTGACTGTTAGCCTCATACTTAAAACACCCTGTGTCCCACATGTTAGGTCTTCTCTTTATTTGAAGTTCAGCTGTTAATGTGAAGTTGTGTCGCATTTCAAAGAGTTCTACTATACAGCAAAGTAAACGTGGTTATAGGCGTTTTCTAAAACTATTAGCATAATTATTTCTTTATTAAAAATTATTTCAAGAAAGAAAATAATGTCTGACATGATCTCTATACTAGGAATAAAAATGCCCTCCCGTATTTGCAGTAAACTTTCATCCATTAGAAATATGCCAGAAGACATTAAAATCAAATCACCTAAGGAAAGCAGCTTAACTCCTCTTTATCTTCAGCAACTTCAGCAGTTTTGCAGAGCCACCTGTAACTCAGAGTAGTTCAACAGCTCCCCACACTCATGACCCCGTACAGCCACACTAGGAACTAAATAAACCCTACTTACTAGCAATTAAAGTGATTTAATTTAAAACACACTGACAGATGCATAATGGGTTAATTAGAAAATAAGTAATTAGCAAATAGGATGGAAAAGGTTAAAAGGTTGTGGACTTTTGTTGTTTGCTTGGGAGAGATAGTGAAATCATCAGCGATTAAACTTTTTCTTTTAATTTCTGGGCTTAATTCTATTATTGTTAGCTGTAAATGAGGCAGCAAACAAGAAGAGAGGTCTAAAAATACCAAAAAAGAGAAATCAGGTTTTATTGGACATACTGAAAGGCCATTGTTAACACTTAGGCTATGTGATTTGTTTCCAGTCTGCTCACAGAAGTAGGTATGCATCTATAATGTTTGTACTTAATATGGGGATCTTCTGAGAAGAAGTAGTTGTCCTTTCCCCTCTCTGCACTGGGCCCTCAAGCAGGTCAGGAAAAGGGATATAAGAAGTGATAGAGGTTAGAACACACCTCTGAGGAAACCCCGCCTGCCTTAAAGAGTAAATCAGTGAATTGCTTAGTTGGGAAAATTCCATAATGTGTTTGTTCTCAAAAAAAAAAAAAAAAAAGGTTAAAAAGGAATAGGACTTTGAAAAGGGTAACTTCTGAGCTGTGAAAATCCTCAGCTGAAATCCAGTTAAGTTCATGTGGTGCTGGTTATATAGACAAAGCCATTACAGAGGATGCAGGCCATTTTCCGTTAAAATAAGCAAAATAAGAGCTTCTACTTCATTTTCACAAGTATTATTCCTTCTCTCCATGACTCCTGTCTGCCAAAAACCAGAAGCAAAGGGCTTTTAGATAGTTTTAATATAGTTGTATTTTGTGTTCACTAGCTTATTGCAAGGTAACTTGAAACTCTTTAATTATTTATAATAATTATAAATATATCTATGTATCTATAAAACATGTGGTTTGTGTTTTCAGAGGGGTCATTTGCAGAAAGCTTTCTCCAATTTGAGCCTAATTGTTACTGAAGACATTGAATTTTTTCTTTAGAAAAATAAGCTTTTGGGTAAGCCTCAGAAATAGCAATATGGAGTTCTCCATTTCAAAATATCAATTAAAACCAGGCGGGAATTTTTCTTTTCAAATATAGCTGCTCTCTAACTTAATTACATATCCACCAGTAACCATTAGCATAATTTAACCAAAATTTCTCCAACAGTCACATTCTCCTATCATTCCCCTCTCTCTTTTGAGCATGGTTATCCTGTGCTCACTTCCCTGTCACTTCACAATACCATAGTTAACTCTCAACAGAGATATGACAGTCCAGCGCCTTAATCATCTAACTTTACTTGTCTGTCCGTCCCTTTCTATTATTCATAATTTTTTGCATCTCTGGTGTGCCTTCAACATGCCTTCAGGGATATTTTCTGCTTTACTGCTTGACATAAGGCCTGAACCTACACATGCAGAAATGCACTGTCCTCCTCTGGTGCGTCATCAATTGTCATCAACTCTCTGATGCCCATTTCCTTTGAGCTGCATCTGCAGCAGCAGGCAAAGGCTCCAGGACTGCCAGTTCGACTTGTAGAAAGGATCTGCACAAGATTTTTAGCAAGTCTTTATTCACACACCATAGGTTTTGCTAGCTAGGGATACAGATTTCAGGCAACAACTAGCTTCTTGTTCTGGTCCGTTACTTCAATTTTGTTAGAAATCAGCTTCTTCAAAATTTTCCCCCAGTTATAATTGAATTTAAGCCACACATTTCAGAATTCAGTGGTTTGGCTATTCAGCTATCAGTTTTTAGGAAAAAAAGAATCAGGTTTGGAAATTCATCAAGTCACACAGTATACAAAACCCATGAGGATAAATCCTCATTTCTTGTTTTCTTTTCCAAGGTTTTCTGCAAAGTTCGATGTAGTTTCTTTCACACTGTAAATCAAAGCCTGAAATATAGATAACAATTTTTCAGTATCGAGAATTTATTTTTCAACTAAGTGGTGACTTTCTGAAGCTCTGTTTAAGAAAAGCAGAAAGCCTAAAGCTGCATTAATTCTGCTGTTCATATTTGAATCCCTGAAAATAGCTCAAACAAATGCCAGTACCAATCTTTAGGGTAATATTTATCCCTATTCAGAGTGACATTTGTAGATTAGAACATATTCATTTCTGCTTCACTGATTTTTTTAGGCACAGCATATATAAGATGCATTGACAAAATGCATTCGTGCTAACAAGATTCATCCAGGTACCTCCCCTCCTGACATTTAGAAAATATTCTTTTTCTTAATCAGTCTCATCATAAGGGTGGAAAATCAGTTTCAAGGAGTCTTTGCAATTTATTATCTCTGAGATTATCTGATGTTTGTTAGTTGCATACCGGGTAGGTAATTCAAGACAGCCTTTGTCTAACACACACTTCAAAGTGAGTAATAAGAGAAATTAGCATTGAAGATAAACTGTCCCTTGTTTAAATTTCAGGGAGAGCTAATGTTTCCTGAGACTATGGAACAAAACAGATGAACAAGAAAAGTTTTATGTCAGGGCTGTTTTCTGAATACCCATATGCTGGGGAACAAACACATAAGCCATGAAGTGTCTCAAAAAAACACTGGAATAATCACTCAAATTAGAGATCTGTTATATTATCCCCTTTACTTTTCTATCATTCTTGGCCCTCCAGGATCCTTGCTCAATTGGATATTTACTCAAGTCTGTAGAGGTCTTTGTGAATTAAGGCTTAAATCTTTAATGATCTAAACATCACTTAATTCACAGTTACAGATCAACTACTCTTTGGCAAATCTGGCTAGCTTGCACCATGATGCTTCATGTTAAGGAAGTCCCTCACAGGGAATAAACCCCTGGCTATCAAAATAGTGGCTAAACAGGGCTGCCTCCGTTCTGTGCTCCTCTCATGCCCTCCTGTGTACACACGTAGTAGGCCAAAGCAAAGTGCTAGGGAGCTGACATTTCTGCCAGGGGATGAAGTAAAGGAAGGGAGAGCTGCAGCCCATTATGCTGACCGAGTTTTAAGCTTCATATAAGTAGATTTCTTAGAGCCTTTACATCATAGGGCCAGTCAGCAGCTCCAGATCATGATAGTAAGTGATTTGAGATAGTCTGTAAATTACATTACTCATTTCTGTAAGTACAGGGAGAGAGAAGAATTACATGTTCTGTTTTCTGCTTGATGACCAGGTGGTTTAAAGGTAATATTACAGTCTTCCTCTGCATTCTTTCAATGATACTTATGAAGCCTCCTTTCTAATCTGTTCAGGCTACTGGGAAACAGACAGAAACACTAAAACTCTTTTTATTTTTGGCTATGAAGAAATGCATTATTATATTTTCCATTATCTTATAAAAAGATATATTTACCCCAATACAGTAAGTCAGTAAATTAAAAAAAA
>VXAY01001328.1:3029981-3091056 GCA_013399855.1 Oxyruncus cristatus
TTTTTTTTTTTTTAATAGCTAGGTTGAAATCAACAGCTATCATTCAGCCTGTCCTGCAAACCATATGCCAGATCTAAACCCTCACAATAGGACTATGGGAAGAATTAGTTTGTCCATCTAAATTAGTAGTGTTCATTCTGCAGATCTGCCTATTGAACACAAGAGCTTTCAAAAACCTGTAAAGCAGTGAAGTTACTGTTATCTTTTGTGAGACTTACTGTCTGCATATAAAAATTTTCCAGCTTTCATGCTGTAAAAAAAAATCTGCTGATGACTGCACAGAGCTAAGCACGTGTTGAGTCTGTGCGAGGAGGATATTTCACAGAACTACTGGACGTTCCTATTAGAAAGCTCTTTGCCTTTTTGTTCTTGTGTTTCAGAATAGACTGCAAATGTTTATACAAATAGTGCACTGTGGTTTTGATTTTTTGCTTTATTGCATGTTTTTGTGTCTTCATGAATTGAGCTAGATTATCAAAAAAAAGCATGAGTCAAAGTCCACTTCTGAGCTTGTACCTACAAGCCAGTTCTGATGGGGGCTTTTCATTAAATGTATCTGGAAAACTAGAGAGATTTTTATTTCTTATGCAATGCACAGTTATTCATTATGTTTTGCAAGGGAGCAAATACCACTGGCTCATTATATAGAAATTGTGTACCATAAGCCATAGTCTAGTACATTTTTTCACCGAATATATATTAGTACAAAATCGTCTGTATAACTTGCTCTAAAATAAAATAGTAAGTTTGCTGTCCTGTTAAATATTGAAATAAACTTTAAAGTTCAGTTAGGCATCAATACAACCTATGTATGGGTACCTTGTAATTTTTCCTGATGTGAAGTTGCTACTCTGGATTTTTCACTGAAGATGAAGTTCAAAGTGAGAGCAGCTTTCACGGAGGGAGTTTGCAGAACAAAATATTCAGATGATTCATCCCATAATTCATCACCCCCAAGCCAAGAGAGCCCTCAAGAAAAACAGAAGTGCCATAATTTGTGGAAGGAAGAGCGTGAGGGGCTGGAGTCCTGGGGTGCTTGCTCTGACTGATGGAGCTTTCCCTCTGCACCCTGGTACAAAACCTACATGCTCTGCTGTCTTGCTCTGTGCCCTCGCCAGCTCCCTGCCACATCCCAGGACCTGGGCAGGCTCCCACCCATCCCCAGGTCTGCCAGCAGCTCTCCCCTCTTCTCAGCACAAGGCTCCCCGCTCCAGAGGCAGCCCAGCTCCTGGTGAGCCAGAAGCAAAGCGGCAAGTGTTGTGTAAGAGTGTTGTATAAGAGGGCCAGGGATAAGCCAGAGACACTGGCTGTTGCAGGTGGAGTTACAGGAGGGACTTGAGTGAATGAGCCAGGTTGCCCCATGGCCCTCCCTCTGGCTTTTAAAAGGGGATGTCAAGGGGCAGTCCAGCAAAGAGACAGGTGGTTTGTCAGTGCTTCTGAAAGGTGCAAAATCCCTTTTCCCACCTGTTCCTGCCTTGAGAAGAGACAGGAGGCAGCAGTGCTTGTCCTCTCTGCGCAGCCGCTTGGTGAGTGGGAAGGGAAGCCTGAGGCTTGCGAAGAAGTGTGTGGTTCACGGTATGGACAGGAACCAGCATTCAAACCACAAAATTACCATGCCCCTGGCTTAGAGGAGACTGACAGCCACCATCTAAACCTGAAGCATCAGAATAAGGTCAAAAACAGCTTCATCCCCTGAGCAGCGAACTCCTTTTATACAGCCATTGGTTAATCCGGTGCATTTGTGTGAAGGAGGAGGCAGTTGGTGAGAATGAGAGAACACTTAACCACATTGATTAATGCTAATTGGTTAGTCACCTCTCATTATGGAAAAAGTAAGTAGATGCAGTAACTGGCAATGTGGCTGGACAATTTTTCTGGATTGGAGACTGAAACCTGAGAAGTAATTCCAAATACCACCTTTTCAGACCAGAGGATCTGAAGATCCCAAAGATGTTTTATTTTTTTAATTTTGAGGCAGTGTAAAAATATTCTTTTCCTGGTGCAGGGCTGTAAATCTGAGACACAACTCAGTATCAGGACAGAGCGAGCATTTTGCTACCTTTATTAGTGGTATCCAATATTAATGTAAAGACTGCCTTGTAAAAAAAAAAAAAAAAAAAAAAGGAAGAAAAAAGAAGTAGAGTTGAACTCCAGTGATGGAGAAGGAGCATACTGACCACTCTGCTGCCTCAGCTCTCTAGAAGGGAGATCACATGGGATGTGAGATAGCAGCCTCTGAATTAGTGCTGCATGCCTAGGGTCTGTGACTCAGAGCCATGAGACCTTGGGTATCTCTTTTTGGGCAAATAAGTGCTCAACACACAACAGATAATCCAACAAAGCCTGTTCCCTGTTCCCTGTGACGTTAGCAAAGCTCAGCCATAAAAATTGTGTCACTTCTGGCAAGAAAGAAACTTACTCTGCAATGTCCGGGAAGACGACCAGACATTATTGGCCTGATGTAGTGGAGTATCGTCTGTGAGTCATGCGCATCTTTCCCACTTGTGCCTGTTCATGTGCTTTTTAGCTGTAGACTCTGAAAAAGAACCTGATTTCCTCCAACATCTTCCACAACTATGCCTTCAAGAGGAACTGGCTATAATTAACATAGACACCACTTAATCTCACTCATTTGCAGTAGCAACTGTGTTGTGCCTTGGGAAGACTGTCAAGGTTTTGGGTGCCAGAATGGATAAATACTTCTGTACTTCCACAATGTTTCCATCTGTGTGCCACATTCCTTGGAATGAGAAATGGGAAATTACTTCTAGCATATGAAGTGCAGTATAAAAGCACCTTTTGAAAACATCCCAGTACACTTGGGAAGATTATTAAAATCACCAGCAGGTACAAAGCAGGTATTAAGCAGGTATTACAAATGGGCTCAGTTACTGTGTATCTTTTGGCAGTTGCTAAATTGACGTAGTGGAGATGCTAGATGGGGGAGATGATGTACATTCATATAGCAGCATCGACACTGCTCTAAGAAACTTAATTTCTAGACAGTTATGAGGGGGAAAAGGGGATGCACACTCTCCATTTTAGACTGTGGCACACAAGAAGACTGCCAAAACTAGATATGTTAGTGTAATGCTTTAAACAAAAGACTATCTTTTTTTACAGTCATTTTGTAATTAGTTTTTTTATACAAGTGACAGCTGCCTTTTGCCAACTCCTGGTCTCATCAGGGAAAATGGCAAAACTCCCAGGATAGCTAGAATTTTTCTCTTTATGCAGAATTCATTGAAGAACATTGTATTTCTCATTTTTTTATCCTCCTTTCTAACAGATTGGTGCAAACCCAATAATTTTAGGTTTAGTAACTAATTATTTACAGGAGGGACAGAATTTTTGTTTAAAACATTCAATTGTTTACTTCAAGAGCACTTCTATGTCACTGAGTCACCAAACCACAATTAAATTCTGGGAAATGGCTTATTGTTGAGGTTCACAACATCCCTTGGCATGGCTAGATGGGTCTGATTTTAACTGGAGGCCTGATCTAAATTTGTATCCTCTCAAATCTCTTGATTGACAGACTGTGAAGGATTTTGAAGTTCCACAAGATGTCAGTAGCAAAAAGAAAGACCTTGCATCATCCCCTCTGGTTCTGTTGTTTGTACTGTACAACAGTCTTTGAAAATAGAGTGAACATTATGTCCTGAAATCAGTAATTTCCATTAAGTATAATATACCAAAGAGGGAAATAATTTCAGATTATTAGGAAATAGAGAAATGAAAAAATAATTTGGGGCATTTTTTTTTCTTTTTCCTCTCTGGTGACCAGTGACAGGACCTGAGGGTATGGCATGGAGCTGTACTGGGAGTTTTAGGTTGGATATCAGGAAAAAGTTCTTCACCCAGAGGGTGGTCGGGCACTGGAACAGGCTTCCCAGGGAAGTGGTCACAGCCCTGAGGGTGCCAGAGCTCAAGGAGCCTGAGGCAATACTCTCAGGCAAATGGTATGATTCATATGCTGAGTTGGAAGGAACACATCAGGATCACATTCCTGGGGTTGTCCTTTGCAGGGCCAGGAACTGGACATCACTGGTCCTTGTGGGTCCATTCCAACCCAGGATATTCTATGATTATGGGTTTGGGTTTGAAGGGGGGGTGTCCCCTTTTTTCTTTTTTTTATTTTTGGTGCAGGAGGGATGTGTTTGGGTTTTACTGGAGGGGGGCGGGGGGAAGCTGTGTGTGTTTTTGTTTGGTGGCGGCGCGTTTGGTTTCTTTTAATCACGAACAATTCCGACTTTGGCAGTAGCGATCAGTGCAGTTTAAAGGTCTATCCAGACGCGCGCGGTCGCGGTTCGGGGGGATGGAGCCGACAGGGAGCGGCGCCCCGGGCTCTGCCGCGGCCGCCAGGGGGCGCTGCCGCTCCGCGCCGCGGGGCCCGGCGGGGCCCGTTCCTGCCTTCGGGAGGGCGGGGAAGCCGCGGCGCTTCCCGGCGCCTCCCGGCGCCTCCCGGCCAGGTAGCCGGCGTGTCGTGGGCGCGGGGTGTGGCGCTGGCTTCCGCTCCGTCTCGAGTAGCGGGGCGCAAGCAGCGCCTGGGGCGAGCGAGGGGCATCCCACCGACACCCTGTGTAGCCTGTGCGGAGCCCCGGGTGTGGGAGCGCCCGGGAGGACTCTGGGTGGCGGGGCTGCGTCCCAGATACATTAATTACCCGGGACTACGGCTCACCTGCTTTCCCACTCTGGTGGTGATGTAGTCCCTGCCTAAATAGGGCAGATGTGCACGATGTTCTTTCAGCCTGCTGTTGGGGGAGGATATTTATTTCAAGGACAAGGCAGGGAAAGGCTCCTCGTGTGAGGAGACAGTGACCAGGAGGAAATACAGACAGGGCTGTAGCACTGAATGGACGGAGAGAAATAAAACCCGTAAGTTCACTGACAAGACCAAAGGACAGTTTCTTACCATAAAATGGTGATTGGGACAATCTAAGAAAGGTTTTCCTTCACTATAAAATGTGGAAATACGCTAACATTAAAAGGCAGGTCTTTCCTGATCATACAATCATCAAGGTTGGAAGTGACCTTTAAGATCATCCACTCCAACCATCCACCGAGCACTCCTCCTGTAACCCCTAAACCACATCACTCAGTGCTAGATTCAGATGCCTCTTAAACACCTCCAAGGATGGTGACTCCACCACCTCCCTGGGCAACCCATTCCAATGCCTGACCACCCTAATGGGAAAAAAAAAATTTCTAACATCTAATCTGAATCTCCCCTGTCTCAGCTTAAAGCCACTTCCTCTAGTCCTCTCACTGCAGGCAGGGTAGAAGAGAGACCAACCCCCATCTCACTACAACCTCCTTCCAGGCAGTTGCAGAGAGTGGTAAGGGCTACCCCCCATCCCATCCCCTCGGCCCCTGTCCCCTCTTCTCAAGAATAAACAAACCCAGCTCCCTCAGCCATTTCTTATAGGACATGTTTTGTAGACCTTTCACAAGCCTTGTTGCCCTTCTCTGGACACACCCCGGCACCTTAATGTCCTTTTTAAAGTGAGGGGCCCAAAACTGAACACAGAACTCAAGGTGCAGTCTCACTAGTGCCAAATACAGAGGGATGATATTCCAGAGAGTGTGACTGTTCTCAGGCTAGTTTTCCACAGGCATTAGTGGGGTCACTTGTAGGCCCGGGATTTCTTACTTAAAAATTCTAATGAGATCTTGTCTCTATTCTGGAGTAATGCCTTTAGGATTGTCTCTGCTTGGATTGGATTGTTGGTGCTTAAACTAGGGAGCGAGCTGGGATCACCCAGTTGGGCACTGTGTTTTGGGCAGGGATGGCTGAACAAGGGCACACTGCCTGCTATGCCTCTGTGTGAAAAACGTGATGTCTGGTATAAATACAATACTGCTGAAGGATGATGTTGTAACTTATATCCATGACTTTCTCTCCTGACACTAAATGAGCTTGCAGGGCTTCAATCTTTGCTACCAAACAGAAAAAGGGTATAAGTAATGCCAGTGTGTGTATATGGTCATATGAATGGGGGACGATCTAAATATTGACACCAGGACTTCAAAATGCCAAATTCAGTTCCTCACAGCTGCAGTTGTCTCCTTAATAAAAGAGATGGTGATGTTGTGCAAAAGTCAAGTAATAAGTACATACAGATTAGTTTTCTACCAAATGAGTTAAAATTACTATTTACATCTCAGAACTTTGTAAAAGTCAATAGATTTTTGGATTTCAAATGACTGAAGAAGAATCAGAGTAACTGAAGACAGAGGATTTCTAACTCCTTTGAATCCTCTGTTCTTACTGAACCTTAGAGTAATGGGTGTATATCATTGGCAACTGTAAAGTATAAACCAGTTAGCTCCTAAGGTGACATATTAGACTTTCAGGAGATTCTGAAAAAAACCTCTAACAGATAGTGTTCCATGAAGTGGGCAGAAGCATTTTTTTTCTGTATCAGTAGCCACCAGCTTTTAGACCTTGCTTCCAAATCCCTGTTATCCACAACTCTTCCAGTCTACCATGTTTTGAACCTGATTTGCATTCGTTGCCTCATGCAGCTAAGCAATGTGCTTTGAATTGAGTGCGTTAAGCCATTAAATATGAACCATGGTATTCAAGATCCAAAATATTCCATCCTGTTTAAATGCTAATGGTATTCTGCAGATGTGCATTTATGGACATATTACATGGGGTTTTTTTCTTTTTTTTGGCAGTTGACATTGGTGACGGAAGAAGGACAAGAATGATTACATATCCATAATTCCCAGCAGTATGTCAGGTAATCGTATTTTGTAAGAGCATCTATGCAATGTTTCTTGCTTTGCTGGAGTGATTATTATTAAATATTTACTGCAACATACTTCTTTAACAAGTTTGAGTGCACTGGTTGTGGGAATAGAAATCCTTCCTCTACCCAGAGTATAGAGATGTGGGACACATCTTCCCCAACATTTTTATGTTGAAACTCTCTTCTTCCTTGTTTTTTCTTCAGGAATGTAGTTGTGTTTTGTTCTAAATGCACATTCCAACTTCAGCATTCCTGCTGAAACTCTCAGTACAGTAACAGTTTCTGCTGACTGTATTGGCCTAAGTTATTTTGTAACATGGACATATCCCCCGAGCTTCAAAGTGAGACAGTCAAACTTATTTTACATAGATAACCAAGTACTCTTCAGAGAATTATTGACTAGGTCTGCAGGTGGGCTGAAGATCCAGAGTTGAAATGACCATTAACCATTTTAATCCTGCTTAACCATCTTATCCCTGCCAGTCGAAAAGCATTTGAAGGCTTCGCATAAATTAGCTGTGTCAAACCCCCCGTGTATCTAATCCCAGAACAGGGTGTCTAGAAAGATGTACTCATAATGTGGACATCATATAGAAAGCCAAAGAATTTCAGACTTCCAGAATTCATTTTAGCATTCATCAGATTGCCTAAGAAAATGTTCTGCTGATACTGTTTGTCAATGTGTATTTCAAGAGCCAAATGCATAAATGGGACCTTTTAAAAGCCTGTTTACAAAATGCAGCATGTGCTACATAGGAAAAATCATAACTAACAAGACTGAATTCCTGGTGTTATGCTCAAGGGGCAGTTTATTATTACTGACTGTGCAGATCAATTATCCTTTCCATTTCCCTAGAAGGCTCCCATCCTTTCATATTGGCCAGCAAGGGGTAACAGCTTCATTCATCAACAAAGCTGGTCTTCTAACTTTGCAGTTCTAGGTATGAGGTAGAGGGTAAAATTCATGGGAAGATGCAGAGTATTATTTAAATGTATGCTTTCATTATAAAATGTATTATTTGATAATATGCAAAGGTGTGGTTTTTTAGGGTTTCTTTGGTGCCCATTGAAGTGGAGGTGAATATAAGAAGGAGGCAGAGAGCATTGAGGCAGTTTGTGCAATGAAGTGGAGTAACCTGACCCTTACTTGGTGTGCAGGCTCTGGATTAGCATCACCACTACATGAGGATCAGGAAGGAGTTCGTATCCTTAGGCTACTTTGGCAGGGCCTTGTAGAGTGTTTTTGCATTGTTCTGCAGGCATTCTAGGCATGATGATTTCATTTGGCAAATACCTGTTTTGGAAGAATTTAAAGCATTGACACGTAACTTGGTGTCTTCCAGCTCTCTGTTATGCTCTCTTCTGTCTCATGCTAAACTGTGTTTTGTGGCATTTTACGTCAGGTCTTAACGTTGCTGTGGTTTTGGAGGGAGCAGTTAGTAGCTTGTGCTATGTGATGGCAAGAGATGAGGAAGGAAAGGCAGTGTGCCCACCTTATCTGTTGGGTCTGTGGCTTCCTGTGGAGGGCAGTTTTATGGAGATTTTCCACTAGCACTCTAACCAACCCTGTCTCACTGGACTTGCCCCTGGCAGGGCAGCTCTGCTAAGCTCAGTGAAACACAAAGCCTAATTGGAAGGACCTACATTTTCTGCGTTTCTTTTGAAAGAAGTGGGCAGAGCAAATAACTTGCAAAGAAAATAATCATGACTGTTGATACAGCTGTAGATGTCCAACACTTCATTATGAGCAGTTCATATTTTCTGTTTCTGATTATAGGAATGACATTCCCTACATGAGTCTGAATGTGAAAAGAAGCATGGATGAAATGAAAATCTTTCAAACTCTATAAAATCTTCATAAATACCACCATCCGGAGCCAGACAGGCATCCTTTTGTACTGAATGAAAATGGAAGTTTAGATTCTGTTACTGAGTCACTGGAATAAGAACAGAATCTAATCCAAACCCAAACCATTTGACTAAAATAATAGGCTGTATTCTTCTGAATTTTTGATAGCTAATTTCTCTGCCCATATGTTATATTTTTACTGCAGTATGTATTTTCCTCTTGTAGGCACTGCCCAAAAGCCTTCAGGTACTAGTGCAATCTAAAGAAGTTTTTCTGACAGAAGGTTGTAGAATTTGGCCTTGGTAGTAAAGCTAAGCTTTACTAAATTTGCGGTTTCAATAAGAAAAATATTTTGAATATTTTACATCTCAGCTTTAAAAACACATACTGGTGTGATTATTTTATGTAGTTATTGCTTTTAGTAGAGAGAGTTCAAGGTTGCCAAAATTATTTGGGAACTTCAAAGTTATTGGTATCATGTAAGGATTTCAGAAATGTAGAAGCCCTTACTTAAAAGTGAATAAAATTGAAAGTAAAAAACAAAATGAATGTACCAGGTAAAATATTTGCATGCAGAAAGATAAACTGAAAAGCAAATGTTCAAAGTGAAGTCCAAGCTACTTTTCCTTTTCTTTAGAATGCAGAGTTTACCCAGCAATACAGATGGAGTTAATTAACATCAATAGTGGGTACTTGATGCCATTAGAAGCTGACAAGTGAAAAGCTGGATCTACAGGTTTTATAAACAGTGTTTGTTAGTATACTTTTGCAACTCTGTGAATTCTAGCTGTCAAAACTTGCCTAACCAGTTTTATGTACATATTAACTCAGATGATGACCAAACATTGAGATAAAGGGATTCTTCAGGAGACAGAGGGCTGGACATGCTGTGTCTTTGAGTACTGTGTCTGAGACAGATGCATTCTGTTCTCATTAACTGAAGCTTGGTGAAAAAACAGTTTTCAGATGAGCGATCACACACATAAATGTAACACAGGAAACCTGAAAGTTTAACTTCCCTGTTATGAAACACCATTTTTTAAAGTGTGCATTGTCTTTTATAGAATCACAGAATGGTTTTGGTTGAAAGGGACCTTTAAAGGTCACGTTGTCCAACCCTCCTGCAATAAGCAGGGACATCTTCAAGTAGATCAGGTTTCTCAGAGCCCCATCCAACCTCATCGTTAATGCTTCCAGGGATGGGGCATCCACAACTTCTTTGGGCAACCTATTCCAATGTTTTAACACCCTCATTGTAAAAACCTTCTTCCTTACATCTAATCTAATTTGACCCTCTTTAAGTTTAAAACCATTATCCCTTGTCCAGTTGCAACAAGCTAAAAAGTTTGTCCCCATCTTTCTTATAGGCCCCCTTTAGGTACTGAAAGGCCACAATACAGTCTCCACAGAGCTTTCCCTTCTCCAGGCAAAACAATCTCAACTCTCGAACTTTCCTCATAGGAGAGGTGTTCGATCCCTGTGATGATCTTGGTGGTATGCCTCTGGACCTGCTCCAACAGGTCCGGGTCTTTCCTGTGCTAAGGACCCCAGAGCTGGATGCAGCACTCCAGGTGGGGTCTCATGAGAGCAGAGTAGAGGGGCAGAATCATCTCCCTCAACCTGCTGGTCACACTGCTTTTGGTGCAACCCAGGGTATGATTGGCTTTCTGGGCTGTAGCAACAGCTGTTCAGCAGCAGCTTTATGGTAGGCACCAACAACTGGTGCCCACAGAGGAATATACGGGGAAAAAAATCATATAAGCATTTTAAAAATCAGCACTGTCTTAGCAATAACTGCAAGTTTTTCTGCCATACATTCGCACAACAGAATAGAAAAATTAAAAAGTTGGAAAGTATTATTTTCTCATTGAGAAGATAGTACTTCAAATAAATATTTAACACAGTAAATGAAAAACATTCTTTCTGTTTTAATACTGTAGTGAAGCTTCTGGCTTTAGCATCACTATTCACTGGCAATAATCTATTGTTGAAGGCTTCCTTGTCTACATTTTCTCCTAAAATGCAGGACAACTTCCGAGGCTTATCTTCATCTTACTTTTTTTACTGGAGTGAGAACTGAAGAAGGAATTCAAAAATGGCTTTTAAAACCTAGAAAATATTTGTAGAATCCAGTAAATCTCATTATTTTCACCTTTGTGGCAGATGAAGAGTGAATGCAAAGAATATAATAGTAGTGCTAGTGAAATCTGCAGCAGCTCTTTCACTGACTTCAGCAAGGCCAGTGTTTTACTCTGCTTTTACCTAGGAGTTTCATAATCAACTCAGTCATAGTGCTTCTATGCTCAAATATCCACACTGTTCTATTCAGTAATGACTGTAAAGTAAGATCAAGATAGGAATTATAATGAAATTAAGTGCTTACATTGGGGAATATAATTTAAATGTCATAAATGCATATTTTCAGTAAGTAGAATTTAATATGCAACATTTCTTGTAACAGGTCTCTCATTTGGAGAAGAAATTTAATCAGCTTTCGTGCAACAAATCCATTTGAAAACCAGTGTCTCCAAGGGTGTTGCACGTAGTTTCCAAGAAGTGGGAAAAGTAATAGGATAGGAAAGGTACCACATTTTCTTCATGGGTCTTTTCACTGTAATGCTCATTACCCTGTAAACTTGATATTAATTCAGATGGAGCATAGTTTATTGTTTAACATCAGCTGAGAAATTATTTATCCTGAATTTCTATAATGGTTTTTCTAGGATAATTTAGTTTGACGTACATCACTGTCTGATGCTTCTTTGCCTGCCAGACCATGATAAAATCTGACTAACTCAAGTGTATTATTTCTTTTAAGTAATGGACTTTTTAGAAGGACAGTAAATACTTTAATATTAGGTTTTGTTACACTAGGATTCAGAAGCTTTGTAATGAGCTTTTGGGGATTTTCAAAAGGTTAACAAGATTTATATTGTGGGATGTTTTTGCATGAAGCTATGAATCACTCCATGATGGCTCTTATTACTTAGAAGCATATTTTTGAATATGCAGTTAAAAATATCACACTTCTTAAGTTCTAGGTTACAGACGGTCTGGTTTAATTTTACCTTTTTTTGTTTAAATTTTAATGTTTTTCAAAGTGCTTTCAAAAAGGGCTATATCAATACAAAAGCCAAGTAGTCTGTAAAACATTTTCTAATGTTTCAGTTTTTTATGCAATTCTATATGTTGATGTTTTCCATCATAGGGAAAGAAAAGGTTCTCTAAATAGTGGGTTTTTTCTTTGGGAGAAACGTGAAGATCTTACGTCTCCGTGTTTCTAAGGTGTTTAAATTTGGTATTTACAATTTAGGAATACCTGCTGTTTTTTCCAGATAAGATGTTTTCAAGGGGGAAAAAAATGATCTGGTTAGATTTCACAAAGAACAGAGAAAACAAACACGCAATTTTTTTGGTTTTGCAGCATTTGCTAGTCATTTTCTTAAATACATTTCATTATGTTAATGCTGCTATTTTTTTTCCTTTTCTATTTTGTTTTTAATAATCAGTATACTTAGTTCCTTTCTATAGTAATTTTATTGAAACCAGAGCTGTTCCTTTTGCTAACTCATCTTTCTGAAATCTATTTCTGGTGGAAGCAGACTGTTGTGTTTGAAATTTTGAGTATAATTCTTAGACTGTGTTACTCCATTTCACTACTACCATCAGTTTAGGAGTGCATAGTGTCAATAGAAAACATAATTGTTCATTTTACAGGCAAAAACCTTTTAAAGTAGTTAATTAAAAAAAACACAAAATGTTCTTCTATGTTTTCTAAGTCTTCTTCACTCCCTGCCACAGGAGTTGCAACCTGCTATTTTATGATCTTCAAAAGTCTGACCACAGACTGCTGTTTAGTTCTTCTGATAACTGTATGTCAGAGCAATGAACTTACACTGCTTCTCCTTGATATTGAGTCCTAGAGAGAGAGAGGACTGTAATTTTTTTTGCCAATTGTAAAGCTGTTGGCAAACTACAGGATCGATGCAATCAGGCACTGTCTGGTTATTTCCATATAAACAAAATGCCTTTTGCATTCCCTTACTGCACTTCTGATTATGTTCTTTAAAAGCATCAGAATTGCTACAATGCTTACCATGAAAGAAAATGAATGTTCAAGGAAGTGTGTAAATGTTGCAACACATGAAGGCCAGACTTGCTGATTTGTTGTGTGTCTGAAAATGGTTTAGACCTGTACCAAGCTTGAGTTTATTTCAAGTTTTGAAGAATTCTCTTGTCATATCCCAGTTTGTCTTTCTTACTGAAGAAACCTTTGACTCTGTTGTTCTGGCAAACTTGATTTGTTTAATTATTTTCTTTGAGAAATTAAATATTTGTCAAGACTGCTAGTTTTAGTACTTCTGGTTTTTTTTTTTTTACCTGGCCATTGCTCAAACCTCAGTCCTTCAACAGGAGGTGTTACTTCAAGATACCTGGTATATCTCTTTAAGGAATTCTAGAACTAAAATAACTTGAACTGTTTTATCATCTTGAAAAAAGAAAGAGCTTAAATTATGTGCACAAATCCCCAACCTTTGCTGTTAATAAGCAATAGCCAAATATACTGTGCATTCCCCACTGGGAAGGAGTGGAAGGTCTGATGGGGATTGGGGAAAGACCGTGTGAACTGATTTGAAAGCTCAAGAGGAAAGCAGTACTCAGGATTTAAGAAAAAGGTGATAGTGATCTGAAGTGATTTGTGGAAGTGATTTAAGTCATTTTCTAAATGGCTTCACTGTAGTTTATATATTTTTAAAGATCTATTTTATGTGTTTTGATCCATAATCTGAAAATGGTGGTTTGGCTTCTCACTTTTATTTTAGTAGACGCCCAGGCATTAAAAGAATTATCTAACACAATATCAAGAGAGTAAACATCCATTAACATCCCCATATTCACACAAACAGCAGTGTGCAAAATGAGTCCTGGAGAATTGGATTGCTGTCTATTGGGCATTAAATCAATCTTGCTTTAAAACAAACAGAGGGAAGTGGTTGTGCACATTAGAGACAGATACTGGGACTCCGTGCCAGAGTGTTTTGTGAATGCTAGAAGTGTACACAAGAGGAGACTGGGCTGCCCTTCAAAGAGAGATCCACTGGGTATTGCTACATTTTAGAAAAGCTCAGGCAATCCTTATTGTCATATATACTTGCTTGTTCTTACTCTTCTCTCGGTATCCACTTATAGCTCCTGCTGGAGAACAGCAGCCAGGTGAGCCCTGTGGTTTGAACAGAACTGTTGTGCTTAAGTATACCATCTTCTCAGAAAAACTTCCATGTGTTATACAGAACTATGAGAGGGAAAAATGCATGTAGCATCTATGTGGCTGTATTGGTTAGGATCACCTTTCTAGTTCCATTGTGTATCCTGGTGTCTTACTGCCTTTTACCTTACAGCTTTAGTCATTCATTTCTTGCTGTATGTTTGTTTTATCTGTAGCTGTTACAAGATTCCATATTGGTGTACACAATTCCTGTTCATTTCTCAAAGGATGGGATTTCAGACAGCTCTTTATTTTATACCAAAACCCCAAACACTGAACCATTTGCTTTTCTGTGCTCAGAACCTGACTCTTATAGATTAACTTAAGGATGAGCTGTCATCTGCTGTTCTTCTGGATATTCTTTGATGAATTTTTTCTAATGTTTAGAAATTTGAGCATAATGTCAAGCCTAGGTTCTTGATGAGATAAATATATGTGTAGTATTACTTTAATAGTTGATAGAGATTCAGTGTGTTTTTAAAAAGTGGTTGCACTGATTCATAGAGGAGCTCATTAAGATACATCAAGAACAAGTATAAAGATATTACACTGTACATTATGAGTTTCTTAATGTTGCCTTTTCTTACACATTAGAGACTGTTATAAAGTTTATTGTAAGTGTTTTTCATGGTGATGTAATCTTTGTCCAAAAGATTGAAAATACTGAAATTTAATTTGCCTTGAAATTCATATTGTAAAATGTAATACTTAAATGTTTTATAATATTGCCACTGTTCAAGTAACAGTACAACAGTCCTGGATTAAATCATCCTGGCTCTGTTTACTTCCACCGACATACACGTATACATGTTTCTGAAATACTGAAGACCATCTAATGGTTTCAGTAGGCATCACTACTGATGTTAAAATTCCTTTCTCTCACTCTACAAATTTTTTCTTATAGGCATTGTCATTTATATATTTTAAAATTTAGGAAAGAAAGCACATGTTCTCAAAGATTTTATTTCGCACAGAGGCAGGATTTGCATATTTATGAAAAAGAGTCTGGCTAGTCTGTGTTAGCTGTGCTCCATCCTTCTGCTTATTCAACAATCATATGAACATAGTTTAAAAGTTGAGAAACTCAGTTGTGAAGTGTTTCCCTGTTTTTAAGGAAGCATAAGAAGAAAATGCCATGCTATTATTTGGGAGAAGAGGGAAGGATGAGAAAAGAAAGGGGAAGAGGAGAGGAGAAGCAAAATAAAGGAGAGAAAATAAAATGCTGTGAGCTGACAGCAAGATTAATGAGAAGAAATGAAACCTTAGCCTTGTCTGGCACAGATAGCTTTATCTTCCCTGGCACAAACATGCATGAAAACTTCACATGCTTTTACTTATTGTTACTTTGTGTGGTTTAAAATGCTTGAACAAAATATGAATTGGGTGTTAATTTTGTCACGGAAGTGTCCTTTAATTGTAGCTTGATTGCTTTTTTTTCCTCTCAAGTCATCAAGTAAAAACCATCTAGTATTATCAGACTGGGTCCATACAAAGCTATGTCTATACAAAGCATTAATCAACCTATTGTGCACCTCTCAGTCCTAATCCTGATGCATTTGCCTTAGTTGATCTCTCTGAAGCCAACCCACTTCAGTGTCCTTAGATGCTTGCATACTTCAATGTCAAAAAAAAACCCCAAACAAGTGAAGTGCTGTTGCCCTTGCTGCTCTGTTTTCAATAAACCTGAATTATTAGAAAAGGCAAGACATACACAATTTTTGCAACTAAGTAGGTTAGTGACAATTCAGAGATTGCTAAGATGCTCTCCCAGTGCTACTATTTAGATTAGCTGCAAGTTGAAATACTGTGTAGAGAAAATTTCCTGAGAGCCATTTCAGAATGTAAAATAACTTTTTGTCATGAGAGGAAGTGTCTTTGTAACTGTAAAAACAGCAGTGCTCTGACATCCTAGAGCTGTTGATTTACCTTTTGCCTTGCAACTAAGCGACAGCCTGTTGCTGAGTGTGAAAAATAAATGTTTACACTCCCCAAAAGAGTGTGAGCAATGTAGTCAATCTCTGAGGAACGAGGACTGATTGCCTGTGTGGTCGTAGCAACTTTCCTAACCAATGGATCTAGCTGTAAGCTGGAGCTACTGTGGTATAAAGCACTAATAGTAATAACAGCAATGCAAATGCCAGCCTTGAGTGTAACAGGGAAGATCCCAAGCTAGGAAAAAATAGTGTAATTCTCAGGGCACAGCAGGGGAATTTAATGCAGTGCCTCTAAGGTGGTTGTGAGCACGGAGAACAGGCACTTTTTCAGTGTGTTTTGTGGTCACTCTGAGTTTCTGTCAGGGTTTATATACAGCTTGTTGCAGCAGGAAACACTGACCTCCTGGCTGGCTGGCTACCACCTCCCATCTTTCTGGAAGAAACAACTTAGGATTCTCTTCAGTTGTACTAAAAAAAAAGGAGAGTTTTTTTGTATCTCTTCCTTGACTACTGTTGGTGGTACCAGTGGAGAAGTAGAAAAAAAAACATAGAACTGAGATGAAAACACGTGAATTGTCCCATTGTTTTTATAGTTCTTTATGTACTGACATTCAGATAACACTGCATATCTAAGAACAGGGCTACCTTTACAATCACCCATTTTGTCTTTATCTTAGCCCTTAATGAAAAAATTTTGAGGGGATTCTCCTTACCTATGCTTATAGTTTAGCTCAGTGGGCAGTTCATTTGCTAAAACTTTTCTGCTTCTGTAAAACAAACCTTTAAAGACCCTGTGAGGAAGTCTTTTTGACTTGCTGACTGCTCAAATGCCAGTTATTGCTATGATGTGCTTTATGAAACCACTTGATGATTCCTTTACTTATGTTGACAAGAAGAGCTCTAGGCCCTGCTTATTAGTCCCTCTTTACTCCAAAGTAGGGCCTGTGTTTTCAGTTGTGGTTCATCCCAGTAGGCTGTACTGCTTCCTGCCTTAATTATAGCCATTTTAGCGGTAGCTAGAGGCAGAGAGAGATGCTTCTCTTATAAGTAGGGAGCTCTGACAAAATTACATTATCATCCTTTATCAAACATTTTGGTTTGACAAGACCAAGAGTAGATGTAGGAGATTTCAACTGTGTTCTTTGTTGGGGGTTTGGGGGGGAAGAAAAGAAAAAAAAGCTTTTGAGAAATCCAGGCAAGAAATGTTAGAAAAAAGGAGTGGAATAAATTTAACATAAAAAGGTGAATGGTAATTTAAGAGATAACTATCTGCTGTGCCACGGTGTAGAAAGTACAAGAAAAGGAGACAAAATATGAGACCCCTCAGTGGTAGTTCCGTACAACCTAATCCTTGACTAGAAAGAAATTGAATGTGAAATGTCCCTGGTGACTGAAGAGAATTTGTGAAATAAAGTGCAAACTTGTTAAATTAAATAAACTGTAGCTAACATGAGAGTCAGAATAGTGAGACAAATTTCAGAGGGAACTGAAAGGAAAAGAGAGGATGTTGGGTTAGCCTTTGTGAACTCTGCCTGGGCAAATTCCAAATGATGGAAGCTGTAATAGAATCAGTTTCTTCTCATAGTTTAAATGTGTCTAGAATTATACTTTAAAATCCCACAGTTACTTTGCAAACACAGAAATTGTAAAATATGTTTTAATTTTGTTTTTTAATTTATGAAGGGATTTAGAGTTCCTTGTTAAAGTTAAAAATCTGTAAGCCCTGTGTGACACCCTGTCTGAATCCTTGGGAAACAGAAGTTTTACCATTGTGGTGAATGTATGTTTTTTGATTAAAATGAAAGGTAAAACAAGTCCTTATAGGCTAAAAGGCAGCAAAGATGACCTTTAATATCAAAGATAAATTTATAGAAAAAGTATAGAAATTTTTGCCTAATGAAATTGAACAGCCTGGATTTTGAATCAACTGATCTCAAGGACTAATAGCAAGACCTGAGTAACTGAGGATATAACTGACTTTTTTAAATGAGGTCAAGAATTGTGTGGTGTCAGTGGTCTGCTCAAGGAACCAACAAAGCAGGGATCTATTTATGAGTGAATTATAGAAATGTCCATATTTTTAACACATATATTGCACATGCTTGACTCTTGCATTTATGTAAAGATGCAGTATTATCCATGCAGGGATATAACCGGAGTGTGAAGGAAGACAAGGGAGGGTAGCCTTGTACTGAACCAGGTACATTGTCTGAGGTTATACAAAGTCTAGAGAAAGGGTGAGTTGTAGTGCAGTTACTCTTAGTGCACGAAGAGTGAAGTAGGTAAATTCGGTTCACGTCTTACAGAGAAGTTCTGCGCAGCTCCCAGTGGGTCTTGTCAGAACAATCCAGTCTCTTCCTCTGAACTTAAATTTATGAAGTCAAGAAAATATAGAAGTGTTTGAATTATATTTTTAAAAAATCATATTCCATTCTTTTTTTTTTTTTAATTGCCTAGTATTCTCTGGGTTACTTTCACTCTTCTATTTTAAACCTGATTATCCTCCTACAAGTGATATTCTCTTGACATATTACCTGCATTTAGAGTTAGTTTTTAATTTTACAAAGAAAATCAAGTCTGAACTAGAATAGATCTATAAAGCCAGAAGTAAGTAAGTAAGGGCAAATTCTGTAGGTAACTTACCTGCCCTGTGCATTGATTCCATGATGCCAGGTAGTTTCTCACACAAATTCATGTTACTGGTGTCTAGCTGAATAAAGTGAGTAGAAGGAATGGACTTGAAACTGCAAATATCAGGTGAGCTTGTATTCCCAGCAGAGAAGAAGGTATGCATTTACATTTGAAATTAAATAACATCTTGAGGAAAGCTATAAATGCTATCAGGGATTAACACAGGATAACAGTATTTAATACTAACTATAATTAAGTTTCCTGAATGTGTCCTTGATTGGAAATGTTCCAGTTAAGGGAAGTCTTAAGACAAAACTTTCAGAGACAGCAATATTATGATAGATCTGGAGACTGAAATCCAAAGTTATTTTGAATCATTTTTATCTGGAAATTAATGACTTAGTATGCACTTATTTACTAATATGTTACTTTACTGAGGGAAATGTATGTAAAATTAATTCTTATATTGATTAAAACAGCAAAGTCTTACTATGATTAAAACCACCGTGGGTATCAGTCAAAAAATGTCTGGAATTTACTATTTTCTAAATGCAAGTTAGACAGCTATTTTGTATTTGAATTTTGTTACATATAAAATAAATTCTTTAAATATGGAATATGATCTGTGATGTGTCATTTCTACAGCATTTAGTTTTACTGCCCAGAAAGAGAAAATGGGCTATATTTAGTTTTACAAATTTATCAGCTAGTGGTATCTCCATTTCTTCTATACCAAGGAACATATAAATTATGACCAATTAGATCAAATCATGCAGCTTTAGTATTGTTCATTATCTACACCAGACCCAAGTGTCCACGCTCCTGTGATAAAATTAGCATCTCTGATACTCTGCTATAACGACAAGTGGAGAAAGGCAGTAGGTAGCAAAAGCGGAACTGCTAAGCATGCCCACATAAGAATGTCACACTTAGGTAACAGAGTGTCCCTCAGGTCAGCCTACGATAAGAGCAAAGTCAAACAAGGCTGAATCCTTGATGTTTTGTGTTTTAAGCATCTGAAAATTGTTCACGACCAGCCTCGACCTACAAGACCTCAAATGATCATATGAGCAAGGCAATAAATCGGTGGTAGCTTGCCCAGGGGCCCATGTTGTAGTTGTGATGTTGTGAAAGTTGCATCTGGTGTTAGCCTGTCCACGTAGATCTGCCTACTTGTTCAGGCTTCTCAGACGGGAAAATTTTATATTTATTTGTACCGAAGGGGAACAATGGTGGCTGAATGGGCATGGCTGAAAGGTTCTGCATCGTATCAGTGCAGTCCAGTGGAGGTGCACGGGAATACCACAGCATCAGGAGAGCTGGGGAACCACTTGCTTTCCAAAACTCCACACCTGAGCAAGATTTTGGCAAAGCCAACACTTTGTAGCCCTGCAGTATTTGCCAAACATCCACGACGTGGCCTCCTGTTGTGGGACAGACTGATTCACCTTCCTGACAGAAATCAAAAATGGAATTTAGTGGGCATTGCAGAAAACCGTTTCTGTAGGAAAAGGCACTTCAAAAATTATGATATCCAGAGGAATGGACAGCAGCTTTCACAATGTCTACATGCTTCAACCTGGACTAGCACAATTTTACAGCCAGGCCATACAAAAGCAAACTTTCAAGTCATGTCAAGTGCCCAGGAATACCAAAAAGAAGAAAAAAAGTGTAAAGGTAACTGGCATTATCATGCAGAGCACAGCAAATGCTGTATTAAAAAAATCCAAAATCCTCAAGCAAAACCAGGTTGTTATGTCATTGTTTATTGTCAGGGATTTGGCCATTGGTAAAAGCATTATTATGTGGGGCTGTTTTCTTGTTACGTTTTTTTTTTTTCATCAGGATAATTGTGACTTTTAATTTTCCTTTCTATTTAATTTAGTAGCTTAGTGAAGAGTCCTGATGACAATGCAATGAGTACTTACTGGGGGTTTCTGTGTGATACCTAATACAAAATAATTTCTGTTCTTTTATAGAGCTTTTAAAAAGTATTCATCTTTCTCTTTATGGTCTTAATAAGCTGATCAAAAATCTTTTCTGAACCTGGCCTTTTTTAAGGAAGCATATCTTTGATACATGAAAAATGCAAAGGCGAAAGAAAGCATTCTTCTACTACTTTCTGGTCACCTGTGACTGTGTTGTTTGCCCTCGTTCTTATTATCAGTCATCCCCAAAGCCTCAGTAAGTGCATGTACAGAACTTAAATGGAACTTCTTGTTAGGAATATTCTTTGCCTCGCTAGTCAGGAGAATAAACCATTTTCTTTCAGGTAGGTTGTTTTGTTCACATCAGCGCAGCATTGAAGGA
This sequence comes from Oxyruncus cristatus, assembly GCA_013399855.1. Taxonomy (NCBI): domain Eukaryota; kingdom Metazoa; phylum Chordata; class Aves; order Passeriformes; family Cotingidae; genus Oxyruncus; species Oxyruncus cristatus. The sequence continues at coordinate 3,050,730 of VXAY01001328.1, forward strand.
ATTCCTTTCCAGAATCACAATTGCTTAGGTATTAGCACAAATTTAGTGCTTAAGTTATTTTTATTCCTTTTTAACTTGGATAAATAGTTCTTCATTGTTCTTTGCCTAAAAAATAATTACTGCATATTGGGAAGGGGGGGATTACAAGTTGTTTTCTTTTACTTAAGTCTTACGTCACTCCAGGAAGAAAGATTACAGTGTCAGGCAGGATATCACCTCATGAAAAAGTTAAACTGGTCTAAGTACCTGATTTCTTTAGATTTAGTTGTGCTTTACCTCAGAATGCCTCTTTGCTAACAGATGTCAGGTGTTGATCGCTTTAACGTCTTACTAAGGGCTGTCAGGAGGCTGCCAAACCCAGACAGTCCCATCCAGGACTCTGTTAATTATGTTGTGTCAAGCTAAATTAGCCTGCTTTCAGCTTGGTTTTATTTTTGAACAAATGAAACTTTTTACCTTTAAGTTTTCATGTGGACTTGGGGTAGGGAATGGCTCAGAAAAGGTACATGTTATAAGTGTTGGTGGTTACTTTCTCAAGAGATAAGCTCTGTAATTAACTGATGTCTGCTAACAGGGTCTTCCAATTATGATATATGGTGAGGCTTAGCAAATTGGGTTGTCTGGGTCACAGGTCTATAATTACCGTTAGTAATATTTGCTCAGAAACCATCTCAAAACTATGTCAACCACTGTTCAAGAATTTTGTTAGCCCGCTTGTTGGCAGACCTCTCAAGGAGCAAACACTTTCTGAAAGACCATGTGCTACCTACACATTGTGAATAGTGCAAGAAAAAGCAAGCACAAACCCTCGAGGAGTCCTGATCAGGAAAGAGCAATCTCCTGTCTCTTTTAACCAAATTTATTCAAGATGTCGAAAATATTTTGAGGGATAACTGAAATTGTTGTGAATCTAAACATTTAAATACAAACTGTGACATTCTTTGTTATCCAAACAGACTAATGAAGTGTTTCATTAACAGGTACATCACACTGGCACATTATGAGTCACATACAAATTTATTGGCATGTCATAATCGAGGTACAGTGAGTTTTGTGAGAGGAGCAGTTTTAGAGAAATAAGTAACTTAGTACATGTGGAGAAAAGAGGTGTGCTGCTGGCTAAGTAAGGTTTTCCTTGGTTTATACCAGGGGCAGCTAGTTTGAAGCTTGCTGCATCTGTTGCAAACACAAAGAAATTATATTATGCTCGAAAGATTTAGCTCTTTTTCCTTCGTTTGTATCAGTTGCTATAATAAATGTAGCATAGACAAAATAACAGTTTATAATATCTTCAATTCCACTGAGACATACTCCAGGAACTGTCAATTGCTGTTGTAACTTTTCAGCGCTGGAATTCCATAATTCTACCTGCTTTATGATTTAGTCACAAACAGAGTTTTCAAACTAAGATAAACACTATAAAGACCTAATTTTCTGGTTTTGTAAATGCTTGTTATTATTTGTGATTCCGGTGTTTGAGGTTTTCTTAATCTCTAACAATAAGTTTGCATAGTCACATTTTTGAGGGACCATTTTGAGTCTCTGATCATAGTGTATAAAGTGAATGAATAAGGTGGTGCAAATACATATGTTAAAGAGAGATGGTAACTCATTGTGTGGGCATGGAGATAGCTGTATTTGACAAATTATGTGTGTTGCAAAGGCTACATTAGTATTTCTGCTCAAAAGCTGTTACAGTTTTCAGTATATTTTCCTTATGATGTGAAAAGATCTGTCTGGGATCTGGCCCATGTTATGAAAGCACAGATTTGTGTTCTCTGGGAAAAGCAGTGATCTAATTTTTTTTTTTTCCCCCAAAACCACCATCAGAGGTGGCTGAGAGAATGCAGGCAACAAGAAAATCTATAAATAGGAAATATAACAGTTATTTTTTAACGTGTAAAAATTTATATTACAAAACCAGGAGCTGATAATACAAGTGTACAAAACTGTGAAGAGTTCAGAAAGGTATGTTTAATCCTTGCAACTACATGTTCAAATGTGCAAAATTTTTTTACACAAAATACTGGATTTTTATTCATCTCTATTCATGCGTGAAGTGTGAACACAACCAACATTAGAGCCTTCCTCTTGGTCCTTTAGAAGTGGCACTCTGCCCTGACTGATTTGAATGCTCTGCAATGCTTCCCACGTACTGACATTGCCAAATCTTGTAGAAGCAGCATGTAGGGTCCCTACGTGCAGCGCTGCGATACTCAGGACTCTAGACCAGGGGTGCACAGTTTGGAAAAGGTCTGGAGAATAGGACTCCTGCGGGTAATATGCCACCTGCACATCACGCAGGTAGCTGAGGTACTCAGCGGAGTGGATTTCGCTGAACCGTTCTTCTGTTCTGTGTCAGGCAGCTGGTTGGGCTGTAGCGTCCAGAGGATCGTCCACAGGATTGCTGCCTTTCCTTAACATTTCTGTGGGTTCCTTTGGGTGGGTTTTGTAACCAAGTTAAGAAGAGAAGTGCAGCTTAGTGGGGCATTTTATTGTTTGTAATTAAAAGCCTTAGTCAGAACTGTAAAACAGGGGTCGATGAAGAGTTGAATGGTGTAGTGTAAAGTGGTCTCTTCTGCAGACACCTCTTTTCAGGCATTCTCGGCCTGATTTCTGCCCACCCAGTGTGACATCACTGACTGTGCTACACTTACTTCTGATTTACACCAGGGTGAGTATATAAAGACCTTTGGGGCATTCCAGGCCCATGTTCAAAAAGTAATTTCTGCCTTTTTTAGTAAAATGAACTGGCATCTCAGACTGTGAGGAGTTCAAGCTCTGGATCCTTTGCTGTCACAGTGTCACAGTTTCTGTTTTATCACTGGCCTGTTTGCTTGAATTGAAGGTTTTAGTCTGACGGTGATTAATTTCCATGTGTTCACATAATCAGGCACTAATAAAATTCCAGCAATACTATATTGCTGAAGGCAGTGGAAGCTCAACATGACACGAAGACTCTAATATTCAAATTGTAATACAAGACAAAGAAAAACTATTAATATTATTCTACTCCACTTTCAGACTTCTGATGAAGACCCTGTCTGACTCTCTTTTATCAGACAATTTAATCCAAAGGAATATATGACAGGGACCTGCAGGATTGGACCCTAAGAAATTAAAATGAAAGTGTTTTAGGATTGTTTCAGTTTTAATAAGGATGTTAAGACTTCGCAATGTTCTTGCAAAGATGATCAATGAACTGATTTGTTTCCAAGGGAACAACAATCTGCAGTGCTATAAACCTCTATAATGTTAGCACTTTACAGGTAAGGAACCCACATTCCCTGACAGTATTTCTCATTCTTTTTTTTTGCTGCTGGAAAAGGCTTCCATCCATTTTTCATTTTCTCCTCATCCTTCACAGTTTCATGTAATTTAATTTCCTTGCAGTATTACAGTAACTCTTGACAAGAATAGAACATATGACACATTTCTAAGCATTATTGACATAGTAATAGAAAATAAGAAATGTTTGAGGGATTTATTTTGGAACAGAGAGTAAGTCACAGGCTGTGCCATGTTGATATACCATTTCCTCAAGTGCCATCCTGGCTGGAACAGCTCTGTCAACACACGGTTTCAGTTCTGTTTAGTTTTTCAGTAACAAACCTAAATCAAATCAGGGGGAAAAAAAACAAGAGGAGACAATCTGTGGGAATTTTGACTCTGCTGGTAAAGCAAATCTACAGGGGGAAAAATTCCCACTTAGAATGTAAAGCCTAGTTCTCCAAGGCTTTTCTGGGTGGTGTAGAAGTATCCAGGTATTCTGCTCTGGTAACCTGTAAAACACGGCCTCACCTCTGTGCAAGCTCTAACATAAATTCCTGTTAGCTGCACGGGAGATAGTTTTGTGGTAAAGGAACAACCCATGTACTTGCACTTGCGGAATGTTTTCTCTCTGAGGAGCGTGGAGAAGTAAGGTCAGCAAGCTGTGTGAGTTACATTTTTGTGCGCTACACTTACCGACCGATCGCCTGAATGGGCATCGTTTGGGGGTTTCTGTGCAAACAACTACTGCAGAATTTCTTATGGAACACAGGCATTTTTTATGAAGTGTTGAACATCCATTCTGGAAAAATCAGATCCTGCCTGAGACGTGCTTTTTATCACAGACAAAGTCACTGTTTGTAAAATCTGGATGAGGGCCTGAGCTAAAATGAAAATTAACTTTTTCATTGCTTTTTTCACGTTGTACTTCACAATGGTATTTGTTGAGTTAGATAATGGTAAATGAATGAGGGTTCATTTGGGTTTTACTTCTGGGATTTCAGTAACTGTTACTGCTCTTAATGAAGTAAGATGTTAGTTGAAATTATTAGAGTCTTAGCAGAATATGTTCATTTGGAAGCAAATTTATTGACTTACAATAGAATTGATCTTGGTAGAGTTCTTTTTGACTTACCAATTGTATTATTATTTTCTGAGCAAGTTGATAAGAAATGTGTGTTAAAGATGCTTCTTTTATAGTTAGAGGGGAAAAAAAAATCCAAGCATCAATTTAAACTTCTCTGATCTTCGAAAGCACTTGTCCTGAATTTGGTAATAATTAGGCACTGATTGGCAACCTTCTTATAAAAATAGGTTAATTACTGTTGTATGTTGGAAGGAAAAATGTTTCCCTGTTGGCTCTTTGCATTAGTCTCAAATATTAACAATATCGGATAGGGAGAAGTATGTACTTGTCATGCCCAGTTTTTGCCTATTGCTCTGAATTTTTTAGGACTATTTAGGTGTATGTTCATCAAAGTTGTTTGATGTATACTTAAGATAGTAGAAGAAAAAAGGGCCAAGTTACTTGGTAGTTTTGGCAATCCTTTAGTTTAAAATGAACAAAATAAGAAAACTAAGATCTCATTATGAAATCAGTAATAATTCTGCTTCCCGGTAATAAGAGCAGCTATTAGAAAGGGATACTGTCTTGTTACTGACTTCAGAAGTTTTACTGTATTTTAGCTGTGCTGTAAAGAAAAAACACATTTTGCCTGGAAAAAAAAAATAGCAGTTAATATAAGTTAAAAATAAAATAATTTATTTTAGATCAAAAAATAATGGCTTATTAAAGAAGGTATATTGACCATATTGAGGTTTGGGGTTCATTAAACACTTAAAAGATCATACAGTTTTTGTTGTAGTGGCATTGACATATTTGTAGGTGAGCCAAACTGAGCAAAAACCCTCCTTCCTCTCCTGGCTGTGTTGTCAAAAAAGATACTCTTCTAAAAGTACTTTGTTACTGAAACAGAAAAGATAACAAAGCAGAATAGCAAAGCAATTAGCTTATTGATAATATATAAGCAGTGTTCTTTTTACTGATTATATTATTTTGAAGTTTCCCACCTGTTGAACTCAATAGAAATTACTTCTTGAAATCACTGAAGTTCAGCAAAGCTGCTTTCTCATAAATGCATTACCAGGCAGTAGGGTAGATTGTATATGTGTGGAAGGCTGGAGAGATTCATGCATGTAATTCTGTAAAACAAAATCAATAAAGCTGATGACAGATTAAGTTGCTAAATTTTGTAAAACTAGACTACTGTTTGGGTCATCAGCACAGCACTATTGGATTTTCTATGGTTTAATGCTGAAAAACAGGATTATTGATTTTAGGATTTTCAGCATATCCCCTCTGGGAGTTCTTAAGCAGTCTTTATAATTCTTCACACTTAAGTTGACAACTACAGTGACATAACTGCGTCCTTGCCTTAGTAATCATTTTCTAATCATATTGGAAAAGGCTGGAAATGGTTTATAAAATGATTATTCCAGACAAACGGGGGAACAGGAGGGTTGTCGGGATGTCGCTTCTTTGTCTGGTGGTCATTGCTACCTGCCTGCCATCTTCCCTTGGAATTAACTTACAGTCACAGATTAAGACCTTTGACTGTCATAAATCTGCTTCCCAATATGTTTGACTGGCAGGGGAGTTCACAAGCCGTCCCAATATAAATAGGATTTTAGCACATCAGGTGCCTCTCCGAAGTAAAACGGGCTGTTTTGCAGTCGACTTTGTTGGTGTATATTCATTGCTCCTCTCCCGACCCATGTGTATGCATGCCTGCATGTGTATGCATGTGTGTGTGTACGTAAAGTAGAAGCTGAGATAGGCTAACAAAATGAACTACTGTATGCAAGAAATATATGAAGTGCACCCAGCTGCCGGTAGCAATTGCTACATGCAGTCCACTGATTATTGCACATATATTGAAGATAATCAGGGTTACAGCAGTTGTGATGCTCAGGTCCTGCACAGTAACAACATATATATGGAACAGGCCTGGGCGGTGAATCAGCCTTATACCTGTAGTTACCCTGGAAACGTGTTTAAAAGCGAGTACTCTGACATGGACATGGCCCTGAATCAGTACAACCAACCTGAATATTTCACAGAAGAAAAACCTACTTTTTCTCAAGTGCAGTCGCCATCGTACTCTCAGAAGAAAGGTAGGGGCATTTTATTTAAATAACAAAAAAAAAAATAATCTCTGTTTTTGTTTTTGTTTTGCTTTAAACTTACAGTTGCATCAGTTGGCTCAGATGCATCTTTGAATGTGAAGGCTGCCTGTTCAAAATTGAAAGCAGCAGTAACGTAGGTTGCTAGGTGATTGTAAGGTTTTCGGCGAGCGATGAGGATTTCTAAGCACTTTTTCTTAATCTATAAGAGACATTTGCAAATACATTGCTTGTTTTCTTCTTTATGGGGCTGTTAAGTTTGTTTGCTATTCACCAGTGAGCTAGATAAGAAAGTTTCTCTTCTGAAATGTCGTCATTATGTATTCTGTGTCTTAAAGCTGTGTTTGTGGTTACATACAAACGGTGTAAGTCCTCATTTTCAGTAAATGTGAACTCTGTTTACTCAACAACTCAGGCAAAAGATTTTGAAAATAGAACTGTAAATATGTATGGGAAAATGAGTTACTGTCTTCTAAGTGAAAACCATGTAGTTTCTGATTATGCAAAGCAAAAAAGACTGAGAATTCAAGAATATATCTATGTAAGAAAGACTACTCTGCATCCAGAAAGTTGATATAATCAATATGTCTGTGAGGGGCAATTGGAGTGCAATGTCTGCTCCTTCTCAGGGTTAAATCATTGCCTCATTTTAGAATTTACTCTTTTGCCTTCAAGTTAGCAAAGGAGATTTTAAAAGAGCCCCAAAATACCAATGAACACTTAGAAATGTTTTCAGTGGGTTTTTTTCTGAACTCAGACAGCCAAACTGACGCATACAGAGTATATGTTCTCTGTGTTTCTTTAAAATCACATTATTAAAGAATAAAAATAAACAGTCTATTGCACCACAATAATGTTGTTTTTTCTGTTAAGACCAGATTTTCTGTATGCAGTTATCCAAAAACCAGATGAATCTGATGTAATTAGGTGGATAGGGAAACACCATTTACTACTTTTAAGGTAGCTTTGTAGTGAAAAGTAGAATATTTAATTTTATTAACTACATGGAAAACTGAAATATTTTCCTTTGGGGAGGCAATATTGATTAGTACTTCCTGCAATAAATCTGTATGTTCGGTAGAAAAATGTCTTAATTTTATACTTCAAACAGCATCGTATTTCATAATAAAGGAAATGGTTTTTAAAATCCTTTTCTGGGAAGCTGTAACAACATCATCAGATTGTAGACTAAATGTAGTTGTGGATAATGCATGTTTTTGCATTTTGCCACATTTTAAGTGCTTTTTAAGTCTGTCTGCTGTTGGGTTTTGTATAATGAATTCGCAGCCCTTTGTAGACGTTTCCCATGTCTTATTTTCGGTTACAGAAAAAGTTTATCTCAGGATTAACTTAGAAAAAAATAAAGACTTGTTATTGCAAAGTCAGTGAAGGAATACATTTTTCATAATTTTAAAGGTTATAAATAATAAGTGATATACCTGGGTCAGAGCTTTAAGTTTTTTCGGTACTCAGACATCTGACATCTGCTCTGTTCAAAGTTTTCGTACTTGTTTGGTTGAAAGAATACAGAGTTGTTTTTAAAAACTGCATGTCTGCCTTTGTTTTCTACCACCTCAGTTTCACTAAGAAATGGTGGTGAATTTTGAAGGAAGCTGAATCTCAAGCAGGCTTTTAATTGATCATTCACAGAGGCAGAGCAATGTGCTTTGGGATTTTTTAGATCCTTATTACTGTGATAATCAATAAAAAGTTGTCTCCCTTCTGTCAAACCTTTGCAAACGCTGAGTTTGTTAAACAGAAGAGCTCTAAACTGCATGGAACATGTGCATCTTTTTTTTTTTTTTTAATTTCCATCTTTTAACCAAGCTATCGTAAAACTAACGAATCTTTTAATCCTGTCCTAAGAACAGAAGGCTTTTCACAGGGCATGTGTGTCTGTATTGATCCAGAATTGATTGGGGGGGCAAGGGAGTTTGTTAGAGAAGCCTTGGTAATAGCCCATTAAAACAAAATTAAGTCCCTAAGCAGGTGTTCATGAGGAGTCTTGATTGTTGCAGTTGGTATTTTTCTTAGTCCCCTGAAATTTGTCATAATCTCAATAATATGCTGTTCAAATCAGATTGTACTTTTACAGTAGCACATGGACTCTTCTCCTATCAAAACTTTTGCAAGTTAATAAATGGTTAAAGTCTTGTTTTCCCTCTGAGAAGAAAAAAAAAAAATGAACATTTTATATGCTGAAAAGCTTATCATTTATGAAGGGGTATTTAATTAGTTCTCTATCTTCATGTCACTTTAAAAGAATTCAGAAAATAACTTGAAAAGCAAGAAACAAAGACCCTGACAATGTGTCACTAAAGGAAAAATAAAAAAAGTATTTAGAAAGTAAAGCCAGTTATTGTAAAATATAAGAAAGTTGCTTCAGTTATTGCAGTACATTAGAAACTTTTATTTCCTGACTATCTGTCAGAAAGTCTGATGAAGGAATTGACTTTTAAAGAAAAGAATTGTGGTCCAGAAAATCAAGAGGTGGAGGTGTAGTTTTAGCTTTGCATCTGCTTGTTGCTCCATTACCTTTTGTGCTCTAGTGCATGCTGTTAAAAGGTGGTAGCACAACATTTGTGCAAGAGCTTCCTGTTTTCTTGAGGAAACTCTTTCGGACCTGATCCTACCCTAGGAAACAGGCAGCCAGAAACACTTTGCTTTCTGCTGTTTTCTGCGTAATGCTGTGAAATCTGATAAAGCAGAACAGGGCTCATTCATTGTGAGAACGAGGTGCTATTCTCAGTGTTGTCCCAGAGAGCTTGAACTGGAATATTTTTTGTCTCTTACAGTGCTTCCAGCCACGGTGAACTTGCAGTGCTGCGTGCTGGGTGGGTGATGCACTGGGTGAGCCTGTGCCACCCTACCCGTGTGCAGAGGCTGTGCAGATGGGCAAAAATGTCCCTGGATCTTCTCACACCACTCGTACTGTGAGAAGGAGTACCCAGTGACAGGGTAGAGACAATGCAGTTAGGAAAGTACAAAAGAAATTTGTGCATGAGGTCCAGAAACCTCAGTCTCGCCACATTTGGTGTGAGCACAGTGTTTTGGACATTTGGACAACGTGGGAAATAGGTCTGCAGAGTTAAAACCGGGATGAGAGTTGGTTTTCACTTTCCTTTGCATGGTCATTTCCTGGACAAAGTTCTTGAAACATGCCTGCAGGTGTCTATGAAGTTAGGCTTTAACTTCGGGTTCTGTGGGAGTGGACAGCAGTAAGCAGAGGCTGCCCCCCACACCGAGGGTTTGCAGGCGGGAATTCTCGAGTTGGGCTGTAGCAGCGCCGGCTCCTCAGCCCTCGTCTCACTTTGTTTCCCAGATACCAGATGGGGTTAATGCAGTCTTTTCTAGGGCTGTTGGTACGGTGGGAGAAAGGGTCTTTGAAGGTTATTTTTGTTGTTGTTGTTGTTATAATTGTAATTGCCGTAATTATTTCCCCTTATATTTCCTCAGGCAATTTATGTGCAGCTGAGAATACATACTGTGTGAGTGCTAGAGTATGTGCCCGAATTTAGTCCAAACTGAGTTCTCAGCGGTGTGCAAATATTAGGGTACTTTCTGAATACCTAAGAAAATGCAACATGGGGGTTATGTCAAAACGTCTTTTCGTCGGTGCAGGGAGTATGTGCACTAATTATCAACTTACAGAAACACTGAGCATTTGTCGTCTTGGCCTTTGCGGCAGAGCAGCTCTGAGTATGTTGACAATTATTTGAAGCTTAAAAATGTTAATTTTGCTCTTGACCACCACTCTAGGGAGATAGCACTGATAAGAAAAATTGAATAATTCAGCAAATCATTATACGTTTAGAATTATATGTTTCTTTTGTAATAAGAAGTCAATGGAAACATGTTTTCTTCTACTTCACAGTACCTTTCCATAACCAGATAAAGGATGGGAAAGTGAACTAATTTGTACTTTGCTTTGTTCAGCGAGGCTTAAATTTCTAAATAAATTGCTTTCTTGCAGTACAAAGCTTTGCTGATAAAACATTTAAATGTGGGTGGGGCGGGGGGGAAATGACATGGTCTGACTTACAGTGGTGTATTTTGTACCTGTGGTTGGTAATGGCTGCGAGTACAGTACTGATTGCAGCAGTTAAGTGATAACACAGTTTGAGCTAAAATGTTTTCAGCACATCTGTGCAAAAAGCACTGATGCTGATAAGGTTTCTGAATCAGGCCAAAGAACAGGCTGATTCAAAGTACTTCGAAAAGTCATTGAGGGAAAAGGGGCTATAAAAATGTTTCACATCCGACCTTTGCAGAATCTCTTGCCAAATTTTAGTAATTCCATAAATCAAAGAATGTCAACAAAGATCAAAATTGAGCAAAAGCAAGCCAGTTAGCTAACAAGAACTGTGTGAGTCTGTTCAACAGTATTCTCAGTGCTTCCAAGCTCGGTGGAGAAATAAGCCATTTTTCTCAGTGGGAGTAATTTAAAGGAAGTGGGAAACAAGGATCAGTGTATCAGCCCAGCCTTTCAGATCAATATTGATAATAGCACAAACAAGAATGGAGTATGCTTTTTCTCTCTCGGCTCTATGCTTTCACCGACACTTTACTTAAGCTTTTTGTACACAAGCCTGTCAAGGATGATATCTGGATGGGCCTCGTAATTTTTATATAATTTGCAAAGAGTTCAACGTGACTATGGAAGCAGTGGAACAGCAGTATGAATTTTCATTTCAGTTTTAATGCAATTGGGGATTCTCAAGGTGGTAATTAATTTCATCTTTTTCATTTTTGTACTGCAGTGTCTAGTAAGTGAATACCACCTTACTGATAAGTCCTAAACTCATTTTAATGAGTGGTCTGTAAGCATGCAAACCATAACAGATGGGCAAAAGAAAGATTTCAGGGAATATATTTTAATTAATGACTCTACTAGTATACAGGGGAAATTAAAATACTGAATAATGGTCTTAAAACACAAATGTCCTTGTGCAATAGCTACAAATGGTGTTTTCTGCCTACAATGTATAAGTCTGTGGTGGATCAGGAGCAAACTAGTACTGAATATCTGACATCCAGGCATGATTTGTTTGCATCAGTGTTACTCACATCCCTGTTTGACAGTCACATACGGTTTGGTTCTTGGATTTTTTTCATGTGTGAGTTAATTCCCTAAGCCAATATCACATTATTGGTACAGACAGAGACCTGGCAATATAAAATACGTGCAATAATAATTTAACAAAACTGAAATTGGTTCTTTACTTTTGTCAAAACATGCTTTTTTTTTTTTTTTTTGGTAATGTTTGCCAGGTACAGAGGAAAAAGAAAACCAATCACTGTAATTTTTCGGGGTTTGTTTTAATTTAAATAGATTTATTTGCCTTGTTGCATGGACAAATAGCCACCAAGTGTCTCATTTGTGTCTCTCCAACCTCTTATGCTGTGCAGGGTCACATATACTGCTTTGAGGTGTCATTCCTGCAAATGGTGATTCGAGAGTGTATGCATACAGTATTAATGAAAGAGTACCTCAGATGACTGCACAGGTTAGCAGATCTCCTTCTGTCCTTATGTCTGCTTGGGGCAAACTCAGTGCGTGTTTTCCTATCGAAGGGGATTGTTCCTTGCCATATCTCTAGAAAGCTGCAGTCACAATTTTAAAAGGTATTGTGAATCACTGCCATGGTTGGCTATGACGGATTATATGACATACTCTTCTAGAGAGGTGCAACTGGTCCTGCTGAGTACTTAGCCCTGCCAAGACAGTAAGATTAGGCAGTGGCAGGTGGGAGTCTGGGGAGCAAAGATGTTACTTTAGGCTACAAGGGAAACCCCAGACATGGCAGAGGAAGGTCATTCGTTGTTATTCTCTGCTCAAAGCAAAGATCCAAGATGGGCCTTGGGATAAACATTGTCAAGCCATACTTGACAGGTGATTAACTTCCAGGATCATACAGGATGCACCAAATGATAGTCCATGAGAATGCTGGAATACAGCAAAGGCTTGAAAGAGAAAGGAGCGATATTGGTTGTTATTGTACAGTTCAGTGAGGTTGGTGTTGCTCTTGAATGGTTCCTCGTAGTTATTTACTTAGTAGGTTTTGACCAAGAAATAAAGGATGAAATATGAACACCAGAAATAGGAACCTACCTAATCTTCCCACGAGATTTCTTATCAGACATTATTCTTTCACAAGAGAGCACCTGGATTACTCTGTCCAGCATCTACTTTCCCATGGAGGGTTTTTTATTTTTGGTTCAGAGTTATTACGCACACATGAAGTGAAAGTACTTGCTGATGGGAGAGACAAGTTCCTGTTAGTGGTGTAAGGAGTGAGACAAGCCTGTTGCTCTGCTTCTTCCTCAAACCATCTAACAGACAACTCTGCTGTCATCCACAGCTTCCTCAAGAATCTCCATTTGCACTATTCATTTCTTCCATGCTGGTACCATGTTTAGAAAACCAATATTGAATTTTTTTCCTGCTGATGCTGTTTCTACCTCTGAGTAGCAGCAAAAATGCACTGAGGCTGCTTATCTGCACGTCTTTCAAATGAAATTGCATTGAATTTATACAGAGGTTATACAGGATACTTGCACCTGCTAGAAGTTATTTGCAGTGGACATTACAGTTTGTAAGAACTGAATATAAACCACCTTATTCCTTTTGGAGTGATATCTGTTTGTCTGAATTATGTCATTTAAAAATACTACTGAAGGTTCAGTTTTCCTACTTTCTAGCTGTTTCTGACTCCATTAGCTGTTGGAAGGAGTGTTAAAAATATACAGAAGTGTAGATCTGTAATAGAAAGAAATGATATGTGTATTGCACACTTTTATTGTCAGTGATTTCTTGGGATAAGGTTTTTCTATTCATGTTTCCTGTTGAATTGGTGGAAGTGTTCCAAATGTGTGCTTCCCTTGTGACATGAGCGCAATCCTGCAAAAGTACTGAACATAATACTTAAGTAGCTTAAGTAGGTGGCACTTAGCACTTCTGAGGCAGGAAAATAGGGAGTGGTTCCATGTGAGGATGCCATTTTTAATCTCTGACTAGGAGTGCTTATAGAAGATTGTCTTTTCTGCAAGACTGGAAAATGTTTCCTGGGTTAGATAAAGTCCTGAAACTCCAAGAAGGAGGTGGACAGCAGTGGTCACATGCATGAACTACTGTATGTATTTAAGGAAGTCGTTTAGACAAGTGGTCTTCTGCTCCTCCGGTAGAGCAAAGTTGCCATTACATGAGCAGTACTAACCAGATTATATACTTAATCGAATATCAAGACATTAAATTCAGAAGCAATTCTTAAGGAAGCAGACCAGGGATTCTGAATTTTAGATGACACAGTTTATGCTACATAAAGTCTGCATTTCATGAACAGCAGTAACCAGCAATAACAAGAAGCCATTGATCTTTGTGAGAAATTTAGGGGGAAATTCTGCATCCCTTTGCTGCCTCTTCTGCCTCCTCTATCAGCTCTATGTTGTGTATGTCTTGCATGTGCAGAGGCAGGTGTGAGCAAAGTGGGAGCAGGATGAAGATAATAGCCTCTGCTAATCCCCCACTGGCATAATGTCCATTAGGAGTCAGTGATGTAAATTGGAGTCGAAACCCTGCTGTCTCTCAACCCTCGAGGTCACAGAACCAGCTCCACATGGCCACCAGTCTATCCAGGCATAACCTGTTCATGCTGGAGAAATGTAACCTGAATGTAAATCTGATCTTCTGCTCTATTGCAGACTGGTACGGTACATCAGTAAGATCTAAGCTCATTCCCCCGCTCCCCTTTCAGATGCCAGTATTGGCAGATCTGAGATGCCCATGGCTTCAGAGTGCTCTTGCTTCCTGGCTTTACAGAAGAGGGATATATGTTTCTCTATAGTTTGAGGTTCTCATAATTATGCTCAAACTAGACCATACAAATATTTTCTGCCTTCTTTACGTTCGCCTAATTTACTCACCAGCCTCCATAAAGTTTAAGTGTTTTAAGTTCAGTTAATTTCAACTGTTTTCTCTCTGATTTGGGCCTTCCTTTCTGGAGAATCTCTGGAAGTACAGTCTTAGGAAGGCACTTTAATTTAAGCTGTCTGTTACTGATCTGCCCCTCTGGCATGTTAGTTGCAGGAAGATGATGGCCACCCCTCTTGCAGCATCCTCCAAAAGCCTTCTGCTGCCCTGAGTCTTGTTGCTGGTTGCCCTCCATGTGACTGGTGTTGCGAGTCCCCGAGCTGTATGTACTGGTGTGGGGGCTGCATAAAGACAGCAAGCTTGAAGTCTGGCCTAACATGTGGTGCTACAGATGGGTTCAGCAAACCAGTGGCAATGGATAGTGTTACAAGCAGCCACATCCAAAGGACTCTCCCTTATTGCGCTCATAAATTGCACTCAGACAGTTGGCAGATGATGCAAAACTGGGAGGAGTGGCTGCGACACCAGATGGGTGTGCTGCCATTTGGAGCAACCTAGGCGGGCTGGAGAAATGGAATGAGATGAATCTTTTGAAGTTCATCAAAGGGAAATGCCAAATTCTGCACTGGGGGAGGAATAATAAACGCAGCAGTACAGTCTGGATCCCAACTGGCAGGAAAGTGCTTTAGGTTGAAGTACTTGGGCACTCCCGGTAGGCAGCAAGTTGAACATGGGCCAGCAGTGTGCCCTGGAGGCAAGGAGTGTCAATGACATCCTGGTCTGCATTAGGAAGATCGTCACCAGCAGGTTGAGGGATGTGATTCTTCCCTTTTGTTCAGCGCTAGTGGAATACATTGCAGTGCTGGGTCCAGTACTGGGCTCCCCAGTACAAGACAGACGTGGACATATCGGAACAAGTCCAGCAAAGGGCCGCAGAGATGGTGAACTGGAGATGGTTCTATGAGGAGAGACTAAGAGAACTGGAGCAGAGAAGGCTTGAGGGGGATATCAATTTGAGTAAATACCTAATCCCCCATACAGTAGAAGACAGAGACAGACTCTTCTCAGTGGTACCCAGTAACAGGACAAGGGGCAATGAGCACAAGTAGAAATATAGTGAATTCCTTCTGAGAACAATAAAATAATATTTTCTTTTCACTGTGAGGGTGACAGAGCACTGCACAGATTGCCCATGAAGTCTGTGGAGTCTCCATCCTTAGAGGTACTCAAAATCCATCTGGACGTGGTTCTGGACAGCTGGCTCTAGGTGGCCCTGTTTGAGCAGGGGTGTCGGACCAGATGACCTCCAGAGGTGACTTCCAACCTCAGCCATTCTGGGATTCTGTGAAAAGTTTACTACACTTCAGTGTTCTTGTGCACTTATGTAAATAGCTGCACTTTCCTCTCTCCCCTCAAAAGGAATCTGAGATCTCTGTGTTACATCTTCACAGGGAGATTTTTCAGTAGGAAAAGTTACGTACCGTAACTCCATTAGTTATGAGTCATGGGAACACTGATTTTGAAAGGTTTGTATTTTTCCCTGTTTAAAAGTTGTGTTTAGTTCAGAATTACTTTTTGGTTGCCATCAGAATTGCTTTAGTTTTTTGCTCAAATCTAAAATATGTTTATGTTATCAAAGCAAATGCCATCGTGCGAAAAGAACCAAGCATTGCCAATGTTTTTCACAGCAGTAATATTTGATTTCACTTGTTGGATATGGTAAACCACTTCAGAAGAGAAGATTTCATTCTAACACGTGCATGTACACACATACATATATTTGAATGGCCACGTATTTTGCCCTAAATTCAAACTATATTAAAGGTTCCTGTGGAACACGTCCAGTTCAGACATGATCAATACAGCTTGGGCTATCTGTTGCTAGTGCTCCTCTGTTTTAAAACAAACAGTCTGTCAGTAAATATTTCTTACTACCCAGCCCCTGAGTCATGCTGAAACCTGGGATCTCATCTGCAGTGTACAAGTGTATCAGTTTTTTTTCTGAAATATAGAAGAGAAATACGTTGTATGTTGTATCTCACTGCTACTTTATTTCACATCAGACCTTTTGAGGTAACAATAAATATTTTTTTGAGGTAGTATTTCACTCAGGAGAGAGCAATCATGTTCCGACTTCTCCCTCTTGACCGGTAGATGCTGAAGCAGTCTGAAGAGTAGAAGGCACTAAAGGCTGTGTTTAAATAAGTTTGTAACATAGTATGAACTTTTATTGTGAGTTCAGAAGTATGGCACCGGTAGGCAAGATCTACAGTGGATTTTAATATAATCTTTTTATATCAAATGTATCATATTGAGTTTACATGCCACATCCTCTTTTTCTTTACAGGGTATATACCCAGTTACTTAGACAAGGATGAGCTATGTGTAGTATGTGGGGACAAAGCCACCGGATATCATTATCGCTGCATCACTTGCGAAGGTTGCAAGGTAAATGGCACAGTGGGAAAGTGGGAATCAGAAATAGCTCTCCAGCTCCTCCATTATACAGACTTCCTGGACTGTGCTGTCAAATCAAAGACAGATTAGAAGCGAATAAGAACATCCAGTACCGTATCCGATAAGCCGTATCTGGCTATGCTGCTCCTCTTCATATGCATAAGGAATATAGTTGATTTTTGCTGTGTTTGTTCTGAAAAGAAAACAAGAAATTTAGATTGTTGCTGTTGCTGTTTTAACAGTTAGCTTTTGAATTTCCATTTTTTAATGTTCCTTTAGCCATGTTCTCAGCCAGAGTACATCAGCGTGTTCCCAGCAACTCCACTGAAGCTGTTTATGCAATAGCTGAGGTTCTGCCTATGGCCATGAAGAGTCTGTAGTGATTAACAGTGTTCCAGTGCTTCTCATCACTGTGAAAAAGCAAAAATCAAAATCCCTTCCACATGCTCATACAACAGTAACATCCATCAAAGCATTGACACCCAATTAAAATAGCTTCAAAAAGATTTTGAATTCTTTAACATAAGCATATTGAAATGTGCTTTCAGCCCTAAATTGCATCTCCAAAACTACATGCAAAATTCAATTTAAAAAGAGATTGCTTTGGGCAAGTAAATTAAAAAAAAATGAGTAACAGAATCAGGCACATCTCACATGATTTCACTGCCATCAATTTGCATGAATAGCTTGAGATCCTGTAAGAAAGCTATTCTTTCCTGCAGAAAATAAAAAATTATTGTTTTTCTAAACAAATAGGACCACACATGTCTTGGACTAGTGTCATGAGACTAAACCACAAAAGTTTTATTCTATTCATCCCCAAAATCTGGAACATTTGGATCTGAGATTTTGGGTTTGCATTGACTTTAGAGCCCCTCACTGCAGTAACTCTTGTGATGAAGTAGTTCCTCTGGTTGTACAGCATTGCCCTAAGTTACATTTATGAAATGCACAGAGACCTAAATATCCTATGTATATCAGATCTGTGGTAATATTCATAATGATTTTATAGATACATGCTATGTATAAAAAAATATATCTGAAAACTGTGGAGCTGAACAAGTGATTCCTACACATTTGCATTCCATGTAACAGATGATAACAATACATAAAATGTATGGATATGACTTAATTCAGGTATGACAGGAAGTAAACAGCACTGTAGCATTATGACATATCCTTTGCTCCCAGCTGAAGAGCTGTACCTCTTGCCAGCTTTCCTACTAAGGTTTTTTTACTCCAGCTGAAGTAGTTTTTATGCCTACCAGCTACTTTAGAGACATAGCATACAACTCTACTTTTATCTTCAGATACAGTATTTCTGTCTGATGTATAACTTAAAATAATGCTTGTGTGCACAAGGAACTGAGCTGACAGTTTGCAGAAAGTACTTAGTTTCTGTGAGGAGCTGCATATGCATTTCAAGTTGTGTGATTTATCAGCAAAGTTATATGTATATATCAATATATTATATATATATATAATCAACTTCCAATTAATTTTCCTTTTACTAATTGCTTCTGCTCAAAGTCACTTTAGTTTTGTAACAAGATTAATCAGGGCTAACAGCCAAAGATTTGCTTTGGCAACTGCTTTCATGAAAAAAACATCCTCACCCATGATTTCTGTAGAGTAAAGTGTAAGGAATTTAAACCCAAATAAACAAATAGCAAGTTCTGACATCACTGAAATGTTTTTTCAGACTTTACCCATTGCATCTTCTGCTGTATAGGTGCATAGTAAAGGAATTTAGGAAGAGTTGTTGCCTACCAATAAAATGTGATTTCTTTTAGTGATGAAAATAACGCTCCTGTGATGAAGTGTTTGGGAAAATATAGAGAGCAGCTTCCTTAATACATTGTTTCTAAAGATTGACAAAGAAGTTTTTTTGCAGAAAGTTTCTGATAAATGCAATGAAATGAGAAGGTGAAATGAGCTGGTCCCAAGAGAGGTGATGAAGAACCTTGCCATTGTGAAGGTAGAGCTACATTAAGTCCAGTGCAAGGTTTGGAAAACTGAAGTTCAGTACCACTTGCTGAAATTCATCAGAGATTTTTCTGTCTCTTGCCGTAACCGGAGATAACCCTGGGACTCTGGTTGTCCACAGCGATCTCTGGACTTCAGGGAGGAGAGTAGCAGATCCTAGGAATTCATCACAGGGTTGAGAATTGAACCCAAACCAGTTGTTGTGTGGATGAGAGTTTGAGACTTGTTCCAAACCCCACATAAGGATATCTTACCTGTGATTTCCTGGATTTTGTCTCAACACAACTGGTCCCAGTCTTGCAAAGGCTTTTTGCCACAAGCTTTGTGCCACTCAGTTTAATTAACATTTCTGATCTTAAAGTAATAAAGGAATAAAGAGTTGTACTCTTAGCTCAAGCCGAATATTGTAAGTTAAACTCTAATGATGGGAAGGTTCCTTATTGCCTTCACAGAAGTTAAGAGCTCAAGCTGAAATACAGACTTATCTGTACGTATTAATTTGACATATCTGTGTTAAAAGAAATTGCGCACTGCTGTAAGATTTTACTGGGTGTTATTTAACATGATTAAAAACAGACCTTTCACCTACTGAAGTGAAGAGACTATTCATTAGATAGAATCCCAGCTGAAGAGACTATTCATTAGGTAAAATCTCACTTGAATTTTGCCATTGTTTTGACTGAAACCAAAGCCATTCTCAGCAGCCTCAGTCAAACAGGACCAGGGTGTCAGTGTGTTCTCTATGTCAACGTCATCCCAAGCTGCATTGCTGAATGAGACAGTCTCAAATAATGGTGAAACTTGAAATTAAAGTGAAGTCTAAATTTCTTCCTCTATGGTCTGTCTTGTCAATATCTTGCAGTCTTGGGGAGTTTGTCCAGCTCTTTCGGAAGTTGATTAGAAAAATCATGTTAAAATTATTACCAGGATTATATACATAATGTCCAGAGATATATTTTATCTGATTTCTTTACCTAAGGCCAGGCTTTATGGGATGTATAAATCAGTGAATTCAGCAGAACTGCATCAATTCACATGAACTTAGGATCTATTGCAATTGGCAGTATAGGTCTATATTATGATAGATAGATAGATAGATAGATAGATAGATAGATAGATAGATAGATAGATAGATAGATAGATAGATAGATAGATAGATAGATAGATAGATAGATAGATAGATAGATAGATAGATAGATAGATAGATAGATAGAATGGATTTATATAGAGAGGAATCTTTACTGGTGATGAGGATTTTTTTTTAATTGTGTGGTAAATACAAATTAAATTTATAAATTATGGATCCACTGTTTAGAACCAAACGCAAAGATTGTGTAGTTTGTATTTGCAAAATTCTTAGTCTTGCCCAGATTTGATTGGCTGATTGGTTATTTGGCTTTGTGGAAAGAAAGGAGTACAACTCTTTGCTCTTTATCCCTTGTTGGCACATATACACCACTGTTCTTACCATTTGCAGAAGCTGCACTTCAATTAAAACTATGTATATGCCTCCTAATATCCTTCAAAATGATTACAGAATTTGGAAAGGAGGTCAAAAATAAACCTCCTACACTATATACAAAAAAAATTTAAAATGCTAAAACATAAAACCATGAGAAGAATGTAGACAGTATTTGTGCCTCAAGAAAGCATTATTTACATCTTTCATTACCTAAGATGTCTATATGTTTTTAATTTTTAAGGAAACTGAAAAGAAATGCCATGCACTATAAAACTGGTTTGTTCTTTTCCCTTTGAGAGCTTCATGGAATGAAATATATTATCTTGCATACTTAGGTACATTCCTAACAAAACAAAGTGGCTCCCAAATTGCTCAGTGCTAATGCTTTCTAATATATTTATTTTTTGCACTTAGGGTTTTTTTAGAAGAACCATTCAGAAGAACCTCCATCCAACCTATTCCTGTAAATATGAAGGAAAATGTGTGATAGACAAAGTAACAAGAAATCAGTGCCAGGAATGTCGCTTCAAAAAATGTATCTTTGTTGGCATGGCAACAGATTGTAAGTATATTTTTCTGGTTTTCTTTCTTGTATCTTTTTTTTCAATGTCTGTGTTTGCTTAAAGTATGTTGATTGATGAGGGTTGTTAAAGTAGAGCAGAACTGCTAGCACTTTTCTGGTTTTAATAACTTGTAGCAGGGAATTGCACTCATTGCATCAAGCCACTTTCATAAGGCTGTAATTTTTTGTTTATCCTTCATCAGGCTCCACCTTCTCCTGGCCTTACCAAGCTGAGTAACAGTAGGAATGTTTACTCTTTGAAGGAGAGAAGGGAGAAATGCATCTGGATGGACACTTTGCTTGAGATAAAAACATCTTGTTTAGAAAATTCTGGAGGATGTGAAATTGAATGTCATTGTATGAGTCATCCTGCAGTTGTTTGTTTTATTTTTAGCCCTGAAGAAGTTAGCTGCTGCAAAGACTTCGAATCTCATTCTAAAGAACTAGAAAATATGGCTGTAAGATTAACCCTTAGGGGTCTTCTTTTCCTTCCGTTGCACAGGAATTTACACCAATAACTTCAATTAGTGCAAATGGGAGGAAGTCATGTAAAAACCCCCGAAAGTCACATAAATTCCCTTGTGCCTTCATGGTTGTCGCCAAGTGTAATCCTTTGCAGAAGAACTGACAGGAAAACAGACCCAGTAAACAACAGAAAAATAGTCTAACTTAGTGTTTTCATTGTTAATGTAGTGTGTAACAGTGCCTTCTGTCTAGAGGGAAATAGAATAAAAGAGACAATTTCATTGTAGCCAGGTAGACCTTCAGGAGAGGGGCTGGATAACCCTGGGTCACCAGGGGTATGGTGGTCATAAATGTGCAGCCTTGGGGCCTGCCTATCTGGCATCACTGGAAGTCATGAGACTCTACAGGAGCATTGCATAGCGACACCATTTGTAGGGATTAAGGAAAGACAAAACAACAGGCAGGTTGTTTCTGATTGTGTCATGCAACAGGCAGTTGAGCCTCCTGTGAATGAATACTCCCACTTTCTTCAACCCATGCTACCTTCTGCAGGCTTCCCAGAACACATTCTACACTTCAGAGCAGTGTATCAGCATGCTGATACAAATTCAAAGAAAACACAAGTTCGTATTTCCCCACATTGATTATTTCAAGTCCATTATAGGAGCATTTTGAGACACCTCACAAAGCTTTTACATGTTAATTTTGTTGGTGGAATAACCCCCTGAAGGCAATGGCAGTATACAAAACATTGTCGGGAGCGTAAGTCATTCTTTGCCATCCAGACTTCTGAGAAAATGAAGTTGGAAGGGAGAAATAAGAGAACTGTTTCAATTGTGGGCCTTTCCAAGGTACTTCTTGACTGATTAGTTACAGTGTTTGTAATCAATTAGTACCTCAGGCATAAAGAAGACCAAAGTTCAAACAGCCTTAAGAGCTTCCTGCCATTTTTGTATGTTTTTTTCCCCTGCTAGTGGTGTTGGATGACAGCAAGAGGTTGGCAAAGAGGAAGCTGATAGAAGAAAATCGAGAGAAGAGACGTCGGGAGGAGCTGCAGAAAACCATTGGGCACAAACCAGAGCCAACGGATGAGGAATGGGAGCTCATCAAAATTGTTACTGAAGCACATGTGGCCACCAATGCACAAGGAAGCCACTGGAAACAGAAAAGGAAATTTCTGGTAAGGGCTGTAGCCTTGTACACTGCTCTTGCAACCAGGTTCCATTCTTTCTTCTGAAGTGCCTTCTCAGCATTGCAACCCCAGAGAGATTTTATCTGCCAGTGTATTCATGTTTATGAAAAAGGAATGATTTTGTGTAGTTACTACTTGCTTTTTCTTGCCTGAACCTCAGGTTTGATCAGATCACGTATTTCAAAAGATTAAAAGGAAAAGATAAAAAAACCAAAAGATTTTAATATCAAAAAATATCAAAATAAAAAATATCCAAAAAATCAAAAAAATTTCAAAAGATAAAAAAGCGTGTTGCTAAGTTAACGCTTACTCAACTGTATACTTTTATTGTGCTATGGTAAGATAAAGTAGAAAAATTGTTTCACTCCTGATTTAGAACAGTAGCAGTGTATAATGCATACTGTATCTTATTTAATATATTATATCTAGGGATAGTTGTCTTTATTAGGGACCAGAATACAACATATTGTAAGTGTTGAAACAATGTAAAGTTTTAAGTGAAAGCTGGTAATTTTTGTTAATGACTTGAGGGCTTTGCTTCTTTTTGTTAATGGTGAATACATTATTAAAATAAATTAGGCAAAAAGAAATTAATGAGAACAGGATGATACATACTCTATAGCATTGGGATTGCAGGCTACAAAACAGCTTTCATTTTCATCCTGTAACTAAGGATTAGAAAATAAAGGGTGATTTGTGATGCTCAACCTTAAAAAAGGATTTATTTGATTTTTCTAAATGGATTTTTAAGGGAAATAAATGCAGAATGCAAAATGCTTATACAGCACAAAAGAGAGATTATCAACTGCATTTCAGGAATACACAGGGGTCTTTAACAGTCTGTGTATAGCAAATCAGATAGAGAATACTCATCTTCTTGCAAGCCTGGGCTCCTGCTGCGTAATTCACCATGGGAATTTCAACTCATGGTTGAATTGGTAAGAGAAATTATGTATTCAAAGCAGTACAAATGGCTCCTGTTCGTACTAGCGTGTAGTCAGGAAGACCACAGCCAGTGGTCGCTGGTAAGAAGCAAGAGAGCACCTTCAGGGGTGCTGCAAAGCAAAGTTTGAGATGCTGGTTTTAGCAGACCAAGAAGCAGCTGCAATAGTGCTTTTGGTTGCTTAGACGGGAGTGCTGTTCTTTGGGTATTACCAGGTTTTGGATAAAGCATGGGGAACTTGAGGCTGGGGCCGGGAATGAACAAGCCAGACCACGTAAAATGTGGTCATTGCAGGACTTCAGGCTCTGGGAACTGTCACAGTGGAGAGGGAGCCTCCAGCGAAAGGTGCCCAGAGACAGGGCGTGAGGTGGTGTAAAGACAGGGCTACTGGGAGAGGGGAGGGATGGGGCAGAGGCAGACGTGGCAACTGTAATGCGCAGTTCATGAACCAGCTGTGACTTTCACACCTCACGTTGAAGCCCAGTGGGTTCAAGGCGAGCATAGGAAGCTCACCAACACTTTGCAGTGAGCACAGAAGGGAAGGTCTGGGATGGCATGCCAACCCCGGGTGGAGGATTTCGAAAGCCCCTGACACAAGCTGTTGAAGAGCAAGAGAAGCTGATTGCATGGCCCAATAGCTATGAGTCTGTCCTTATGTAGTTAAGGCTGGTTCTTTGACAACAGGAGCTCCTTTGAGGTCTGGACCTCTTTTCCTGTTGCGTTAGGTGGCACGGGCTCTCCAGCGTGTTAGCTTTAGCTAGGGATCCTGACTTCTTTTGCCTTTCCCAAGAAAATGCTATGTTCTTTCTTTTTCTCCCTGACAAAGTTATGTGTGGTTTTAAGCATTTGGTCTTCTTGTTTGGAAGTGGTAAAGGTTGTTTATCATGTGTACACAGACAGTGTGGTTTAGTTACCCAAGATTCAGGGAGGGAGGGAGCCTAGAACTGGGTTTATTTGAGTTTTTTAGTAGAAACCATCAGATAATTGAGCCCAGTCCTCTTCATTGTTTCTTGACAATTAGTGCTTGCTTTATTAACACATTGCTGAGTTTTTTCTTGTAAGAAGTTAGATTTGGATTCAGATTGGTGACAAAGCTGTGGAAGGATCTTTTATTATGAGTTACTTTGAAAAAACAGCTGAGCACAAGTTTTTATTACAGACAGCACTTTCAGCACCTCCCCTGTTTAAGTGTCTTATGTAAATGTCATGGAGTCCGTCAATCTTAAAGGTTTTCTTCACTGAGTTTTATTTATTTTTTTACTCTAATATGAACAAAATGAAACCTTGACAGGTCTTTTACCATTGCAAAGCCACACTTAGCAACCAAAACAGCTTTGATTTGCCAGTTTTTAAAATACATGGTAATGTTGACCAGCTGTCATAAAAATCAGGTAAACAAGTTCAAGTGCTGTTGGAATGAAAAAACACTCCTTGTGGATTTTACTTGAAACTATTTCATTGCATATCCCTATTGAAATGCTCAAAATATGATTTTTTTTTTCTCTCATTTGGAGAAGCCTTGGGCTGAAGCCATGCAACAGGTGATTTTCAACCACAATTTTACCCAGATGATTTCAAATTCTGGTCACATTATCCAGACCAGCTTTGTGTTATTCCATTCCTGCTCATCAGTTGTTTTAGCCCAGTTTTGGAAAGTGGCCCTGGCAGTTGCCTGGGGCTCTGTGTTACCTGGCCACCTGTTCTGTGGAGACTTTCAGAGCTCTGAGTAGGTGAAAGAGCCCAACTTTGCAAAGCTTGCAGTATCTTCTCAGGGGTAACAGGTCAGCTCAACTCTCTTTGCTTTTAGAGAAACTTGAGAGTTTTCAGCACCTGTAAGAAACAACACACCTATGTTTTTAAGAAAAAGTTACATGTGCTGCACCCATAAAATACTCAGATACAGACACAAGGAAGAAACTGCGTGTGCACAACAATGCAGCTGCCCACAAAGGATGGGTAGCACCGTGCCAGTCACCCATTTCTCTGTGCAGTCACCTTTCACAAATGCCTTACAAATAAATTCACATTTTGTGATAGAATAGACATTACTTATAAAGCCAATAGTGTTACTTTTTATTTTAGCATATCTTCCATCACCAAGCAAGACTTTTCTAGAGTATAAAGTAGTTGCTCTAAGATAGATTGTTCTTTTAAATATCTTTGTTTATATCCTTAGCCAGAAGATATTGGGCAGGCACCAATAGTTAATGCCCCAGAAGGTGGGAAAGTGGATTTAGAAGCCTTCAGCCAGTTTACAAAAATTATCACACCAGCGATTACAAGAGTGGTGGATTTTGCCAAAAAGTTGCCTATGTTTTGTGAGGTAAGAAGACTTCCTTGCACTCCTCATGTATATACCTGCTGTTAAAAACTACTCAAAATACTCTGGAATGAAATTAAAAAATGCAGTATGTTTAAAATTAAAGAGACTCAAAATAGATGGGACTAGAATCATGTGGAATTTTACAAGTTTTCTTTTTCTTGTGGTTACTGAAACCCTGATTTCATTAATCTAGAGGTCATCGTGGTTCATTAGGGACTCAGATGTGTCTTTAGAGGTGGCCTTGAACAAAGCAAGTGAACAAAAACTGACTGTCTAGAAGCATCATTGCTATGTGTAATAAAATCTTCCAGCACATGGTTCCCTATGTCCTTCTGGCTCCTTGGAAGGTACAGTATTGTAGAGTTGGGTCTACACAGTAAAAAATTCTTCATATTCAGGAAAGCACCCCTATCCAGGAGTGACACTTGCCTCATTGGGC
Organism: Oxyruncus cristatus; assembly: GCA_013399855.1. Classification (NCBI taxonomy): domain Eukaryota; kingdom Metazoa; phylum Chordata; class Aves; order Passeriformes; family Cotingidae; genus Oxyruncus; species Oxyruncus cristatus. The sequence goes on from VXAY01001328.1 coordinate 3,076,882, forward strand.
TTCCTAGACATACTTTTCCTGAACAGTGAGGTTGTGCATAAAAGAGTCTATAAAAGTAATGGATTGTCTTTTCAGGTAGATACTCACATGCAAAAATATACAGTAAATAGACTTGCTTGTACATTAGAAATGCAGAGGCCCTAAGCTGATCTCATTTACACCGGGGTATCATTTTTATTGAAGGACTAGATGCAATGGCCAATTATATTTTTTTTCCTAATTTAAAAAATGTTATCAGAGCTGCATCCTGAAATAATATTTCAGTCTTAATAATCTAAATAATTTTCATAGAATCACAGAACGGTTTGGGTTGGAAGTGACCTTAAAGATCATCTAGTTCCAACCCTCCTGCTATTGGCAGAGACACTTTCCACTACATGCAGTTTGCTCAGAGCCCCATCCAGGCTGGCCTTGAACACTTCCATGGATGGGGCATCTACAAATTCTCTGGGCAACCTCTTCCAGTGCCTCACCACCCTCACAGTAAATCATTTCTTCCTAATATCTAATCTAACCCTCCTGTGTTTCAAATTGAAGCCATCACCCCTTGTCCTGTTACCACGTACCCTTGTAAATAGTCTCTCTCTCCATCTTTCTTGTAGGCTCCCTTGAGGTACTGAAAGGCCACAATTAGGTCATCCTGAAGCCTTCTCTTTTCCAGACTGGACAATCCCATTTGTCTCAGGCTTTCCTGATAGGAGAGGTGTTCCATCTTTCTAATCATCTTGGTGGCCCTCCTCTGGACTTGCTCCAACAGATCCATGTCTTTCCTGTGCTGGGGACCCCAGAATTGGGTGCAGCACTCCAGGCTGCCTCCAGTTTTGACATCCCCAATTAGGTCAGTACATTGGTGACCATCAGATCCAGTATCATCCCCTCTGGTAGGGCTGTCTATTACCTGGCTCAAGAGTTTATCCTCCATTCCAGGAGTCTGCTGGATTGCATACAGTTTGCTGTGCTGTTTTTCCACCAGATATCAGAATGGTTGATGTCCCCCAGACAAGAGCCTGCCAGCATGATGCCTTCTGTAGCTGGAGCAAGAGGGCTTTGTCAACGGCCTCCCCTTGATCAGGTGGCCAGAACCAGCCATGAGGTTCCCTTTGTTGCCTTGGTCTCTGATTCCTACCCAGAGGCTTTCGACCAGCTCATGGATATTCTTCAGAGATCACATTTCACACTCAGTCTACCTCCTGATGTAGAAAGCAATCACTCTGCTTCTGCTTCCTCCCCTGCCACTTCTGAAGAGCCTGTAGCCATCAATAGTCACACTCTAGTCTGGGATTTGTCCCACCAAGTTTCTGGAATGGCAACAAGGTCATAGTTTTCTAGCAGCATGGTGATCACATCTGATGCAGCTGCTGTCTGCGCTACAATCCATTGAAAGGCTTAGGCACTCCCTACAGCCTGAAACCTGGATGGCCACGTGGTTTTTTTGGGGAGCTCTGTCTAGGTCGCCACGTCCTTTTTGGTGAGGTAGACAACTTGGCTCCTTGCTGAGTGGATACCACAGCTGAGCTCCCCCAAAGAGGGCAATGACACCAGCTGAGCTCTGGAGCTGGCAGTGTATCGTCACCGTGCCCGCACGAAGTGCCGTGCCACGCCCCAGCTGACGTGCCGTGCGCTGCTCACCCACCCCAGTCGCTGCACTCCTGGTCGCTCGCGCTCGCTGGAGGTGGCTTTTCTACAGGTGGGGGTTGGCATGGCCCTGCAGGGATGATAACGATATTATATAATGTAATAGTAAAGAATAATAATATAATGTATCATTAATTAGAGTATGATTAAGAGTAATATATTATTATTTGAATAATTTTAAGTCTTGTGAGCCCCTTAGGATTCCCCATCATGGGAGTTTTAACACCGGAATATCCTCAGTCCAGCCATGGAAGGATGCCTGCCTGCTCACCCACGCTGCAAAGCAACACTTTGCTGCTGAAATGCCAAGTGAATGGCATTCAAAATAGGAGTGACTATGGTCAGTGAGATTGTGTGGCTCCCTGACTCAGGAATAGTGTTTCTTCCTAATAACGTCAGTCAGGAAGTGTAAGGCAGCCATACCATTTTACTTTTCTGAGGCTGGCAGCTTTTCTTAAGGTCAGTCAGGGAGAGCTATATATGTCCTCTGGCACCTACAGAACAAAAGAAGGTAAATATCAATAGTTGTCGTAGTGTAAATAGCTCATCCTGTCTAGCCTCAGCATTGGCTCCATCAGTCAAGAAACAATGAAATGGTGGCCAAGCGTGAAGATCCTAAAATAGGAGGAGTGTGACCATAGATCAAGAGGCTCCTGCAGCATATACTGTCTGAGGAAATCTGTCTCCTCTGATTTGGCATTTGTTGGTGGGAAGTTGCAGTGACATACCAAGGTAGTCTTTTTAATTTAGAAAGCTTTGCCAGTCACACACAGACGTCAGTGCCCATCTGGCATCTCCTACCTGCCCCTGGCTACCATGGGCCCACTTGTGTCAGAGCTAGGCAGGAAGCATGGATGAAGAAGTCAAGGCGTCACTGGGCATGACCTTTGTATGTTACGTGGTTCAGCTGGACAGGCTTTGTTTGCAGCTGAGCCCCTGTGTAAACCTAACACCCATATACAGCAAGGTCCGATGGCAGGGTGAGGGATAACTACCCATGAACACCAAGGAATGGGACAACTGTCCTCCAAGTTGTCGTATAGCTCTTGCTGTAGCATGAAGAAAATGACAAATATTTGCTTCTTTTTGAAGGGGCACCATCATGTCAGCTTTATTTCAGTTATGGTTTTTAACCCATATCTTTTTCTTAGAAGAAACACTGTGTGGGCTGTGGATTTGTTTAGGAGAAAAGGCCCTCCTTTCTCCCATAGGAGAGCATTTATACATGGTGCCAGTTCTTAATTCCACAGAGGCTAAGGCTGAGAATGTGAAAGAGGGACATGATAAGGAACATCCTTAGCCACTTATATATTCATGGCTACTTTTCCTTCTTTCTTTCATCTTTGGACACATGCAGAAGCACTGTGAGTGCCAAGTTTAGTTTGTGTACATCCACTGGCCCCTGCCTCAAAACAAGAATTCCATCCCAGAGTAATTGAAGTATAAGGAAAACTTCATTTACTTCTCAGCATTTCTGCTGTTGTTTTGTTCTTGTATTTCCTTATGCTTAGAAGATGAAGACTGAGGAGAATTTGGTGATGTTTTAAGTGTCTCAGGCATCACTGGTTCCACAGTGGGTGAAGCTATGTCAATACCCTTCCAGGTAGCTCAGCTCAGTTCCATGGTGCTGCATTGCACATGTCCTGCCTCTAGAGGTGAACACCTCAGGTTCCTGCCTTTTGTTTTTTCTCCCTTCCTGTCTCTGGGGAGAGAGGAGGAAAGGACAACATGTGGCAGAGATTCAGTCACATTCATTGACCCCACTTCTGAAAGATGCTCTAGTAGCAACACTCAAGTGATGAGTGTAGGTAGCATTAAAATCTGCACAGTTGAGAGTAGAACTGATGTTCCAGCCTCCTATCCTTGGTAACTCCTGCTAGTGGCAGATAAGACCTGAGGCTTGGCATCTGTGAAACAGATGTCCCATGAATCCTTCAGAATTAGGAAGCAGGTGAAGGGCAGGCATCACCAAATCCCACTACCAAAAAGAAGTTTGAAAAAGTTCAAGTAGGAAGAGAACTTCTCATTAGTTTAATAGCTCATAATAAAACAGCCAAAGCATCACACGATATCTTCTCTACTATTATCTATTTATTTTCAACTATTCTTCCTTCTCCTTAGAGGTTTTTTTAAAAATTTCTCTTTTCTTCTCCCTTCTCTCTTCCTTTCTTTCGTGTCTTTTTTTTTTTTCACTGTTGTTGCTTATTCTGGTATCTCTGCACAGTTCCTCTCACAGATCTGTGCTTTCAATTTTTTTTTTTTTTACTCTGTTTCTTTCCCATCAATCTCAGCAGCCAAACAGTGGCATTGTTATTGGGTAGGGAGACTGCCACTGTGCCCGTGCAGTCTTCCCCACACTGCTGCTGAGCTGAGGGGGATCTGCCAGGAAAGTGATTTGCCCTCAACAGGATGAGTCAATTTTCTTCTGTATCAAACACTTCACACCTGAAGCTGACATCGCTGGGAAAGTGGTTGCACAATTCAACTCATTTTCCTGACCATGGCTGGCTTGTGCTTAAAACTCTTAACAGGGAGCTGCTTTCCACCTGCGTTAGGTAACTGTCTGGCATCCACTCTGTATCATTTTACACCAAATTAATGTACTTGCTTTGTGAGTACAGAGTTGCCATGTAGACCTGTAGTTCATGGTGGTTTCGTTTTGAATTGCAAAACAGGTAAATGTAATAATTTTATATGAATCAGATATGGGTGGCTTTTTGCCTCCTTTACAGCCAAGTAGAAGTGAGTTGCTTTTTCTTCTGCGTGACCCTTGGCTGCTCATATATGTAAAGAGTCTCAAAATAGTCCCGGGGGTTTTTGCTATCATTGAATTACCTATGAAAACATAAAGATGTGATTTACAGAAACACATTCTGCTCATGCGTCAGCATTCTGGTTATACTATGTAAATACAGAACCTGCCTCCAACAATCTGGACAGCTTGCCTTTGTTATTGTCATGGAAAAGACATGTTTAGCTCCATGCCTTGAAGATCACAGCTTAGAGACCAGTGTAAAAGCTGTAGTTACACCATAGATAATGTAGGGAGTCTAGGGAGAGCAGCCTTACTAGGCTAAGTATATAGGTTAGTAAGTTCTCTGTTGTTTAAATGGGCAGTGAGAATTAGTGAGAATTACTGCCCCACCTATTCAAGTATCTCCTCTACATATAACATTTATTTCATTCGTTTTACTTAAAGCACAGTCCATTCTCACAGACCCTCCCAAATGTCTGTCTTAATCTCTGGTCCAGTAAGAAATAAGCATGGCTGGCATGAATTTAACCGGGATGGCTAAGGTCTATACCAGCCCCAATTATAGTTTATTCTGTTATAAGTTGTAAGCTGAGGGATCTCAGGAGGGGATGTTAATCTGCTGGCAGTTCCTGAAGGCAGGAATGCAAATCTCCGGGGTTTTTGCAGTGCAGTCAGTCAGCAGTGTGTTTGGAACATGGCTGCACCATGAGAGGTAGTGTCCTGGGGTGTGAACTGCAACTTCGTGCTCATGGATTTATTGTAGTTGTAAAAGCAACTCAGTCTGACAAATATATATTTTTCTTTACCATTTATAATTTCTGCAGCTGCCATGTGAAGACCAGATCATCCTTCTGAAAGGCTGCTGTATGGAGATAATGTCCCTCCGAGCAGCAGTTCGCTATGACCCCGAGAGCGAGACTTTAACGCTGAATGGGGAGATGGCGGTGACAAGAGGCCAGCTGAAAAATGGGGGTCTTGGCGTAGTGTCTGATGCCATTTTTGACCTGGGCATGTCTCTTTCTTCATTTAACTTGGATGACACCGAGGTTGCCCTTCTTCAGGCTGTTCTGCTCATGTCATCAGGTGAGAACAGAAATATATTGTGAACCTAATCATTTTGAAGCTCTTTGGTCTTTGTCATAAGCCTCTTTTTAAAAGAAATAAGATATGTTAGATCTTGTAGTGCTTACTACAGTAAAGTGGGATAGATTTTCTCTCAGAATCCCAGTGCAGCTTAGACTTAGTTTGGTAAGCACTAGGAAAAAAATTCAGGGTATTCAGAAACATGGACATAAAAGTGGCTTTGGTAAACACACCTTGCTCAGTTTGGTACTTATGGATGAGGCAATGATGATCATCTGATAGAACTCAGTTCTGGTTTGAAGGCAGTGTGTCTTGAATGAAAAACAGATGATTTAGCAACGTTGGTCCTTACAATAAGTTAGTTCCCTTTACTCCTGGATACTGTCATGCACTGGGCGGTTGTACATATTTCCATCAGTCTCATATGTTTAGTTTGACCTGCCCTCATTTTCCTAATTATCAGCACCACTGTTCCCTAATGGGCATTTGAGAGTTGTGCTGTTTTCCTACACTTGGGACCATTTGCAACTGGTCACTTGCTGGCATAATACAGAAGCAGCATCATATGATTTCCAAAGAGTTTCTAACCTTCTCAATTTGAGTGTGTTTTCAAATATGCTTCCACTGATTGTGCCAGCCCAAAGAGGAAATTCCATTCTTGGGCAGTGGCAGATTTGGCAAGATTTTAAAACCACTTTGAAGATTGGGCACTGAAGACAATATACAGTCAGTGATTTAGAAGCATAACTGCATCTGAGACAGAAAAGGTTTCCACATTAATTACAACACAGCACTTGATCTTCCCAATCGAAACGTTTGGATTTCTTTTTAGTTCCATATACAGTGATATGTGAGTAGTGGTTTCAGAAGGCAGTTCAAAGGACCTGCTTTCCCAGAACTGTCTCCCGAGAAGTGACTTGTGAAGGGGGCTGTCCCACTCCCCATCTGTGTGCCAGCTGAGACAGTCAGCCAAATATTTGGCCTTTGTTGTACCTTGGTGCTCCATAACAGTTTCCCTTGCAGCTCACCTGGGATCAGAGCATGATCAAAGCATTGGTCAGACTGTAGAGAAAAAGATAGAAGAGAACTGTAGTTTACATAACTGATAAGTATTTTTTTTTTTGTTTCTTTATTAGTTGTTTTACAGAAAGATATAGGTAGAAGCCTTATGTGAAATCGGGGATCTGTTGCTCTAGTCACTGTAAGGAGACACATCCCAAACATCTATACTCTAAAAGGGCAAAAGAGGCAAAGGATGAAGGATTATCTCCTTGCCCATGTGGGAGCAGTACTGATAAGTGAGGTGTCCAGGGTGAAAGAAGTAGCTTGTGGTCTCTCTTCTTTCTTTCCTAGCAATGGAATCATCCTATTTTTCCTGATTTATAATCCGGACTTTGTTAAAGCAAGTAAGTAGTAATGATAATTCTGCTGCTTTGTATCCACAGATCGCCCAGGCCTTGTTTGCGTCGAGAGAATAGAAAAGTGTCAAGAGGGGTTCCTCCTGGCATTCGAACACTACATTAATTACAGAAAACACCATGTTGCACACTTTTGGCCAAAACTGCTGATGAAAGTGACAGACCTGCGAATGATTGGAGCCTGCCATGCCAGCCGCTTCCTGCACATGAAGGTGGAGTGCCCCACAGAACTGTTTCCTCCGTTGTTCCTGGAAGTGTTTGAGGATTAGAGAGACTGGAGCGGTTCTCCGCACCCCCGTCGCACTACTGGCTGTCATTTTACCCCGTTGCCCAGCTCTTCTCACCTCTGTTCTTCTTCTTTCATGCTCTTCTGTTTCTTGAGACGGGGTTGGGTTTTTGTTTGGGTTTTCTTTTGGGGTTGCTGGGGGGCAGTTGTATACACATGGATGAAAACATCCCTTTAATGCGGGTACTTGTGACTATTGCAATTTGTTCTTCAGTCCTTTGGTGTGAGTGCTTTGACAGCTTAACAGTGAAAATATGAACAGACCAATCTCATTCACCAGCACTTGTGTGGTCACCAGCTCACACACATCATTGCTTGAAAAATATGGGAGAGAAATTGAAGTGGCAGAAAATAAATTCGCCTTCAAGTTAAAACAGCTATTGTTAATTTGACCCTGGCAATCCTGTCTAGTATTACCTTCTTTTGCAGGGTATGGGTGACCAATTTGTAATATGAAATTTCTAGTTTTCATGATTATTGCTGTTGTAACAATTGCCATTACAATCTAGGATCTTCATCATCATCATGATCCCATAATTCTTTGAGGATTGTTCCAGCAGATACAGTTTAACTGTGCCCCAAGTACTTAAAATACTGCAGAGTGTTAGAAGGGACTGACTCTTTTTTTCCATGTGTATAAGATATTAAGATCTTCAGTTACTAAAGTTGAACTCCAGGTAACTTCTCTGGAAGGTCTGTTGGAGTAAGGAGGGGAATTTGATCCTCTGAGGTGCTTTTTCTGAGAGTGGAGAGGCCTGCTTTTTTTGCTATGCTGAGGGAGAAGACTCTCTGTCAGGATAGCAGGCAGTTCCTCGGAGTTATTCAGGGATATGAGAGCTCACGGAATGAGGAAAAGGAGAGTGAAACATACGGGGTGACCTTCAGATGGGACAGAAACCAGCTGTGTTATTAATGACACTCAAGACTGTACAGCTTTATCCCAGTAATCCAAATAGTGTTGCTTGTCAGTAATGCTTTGTTTTATATATATATATAAAGTTTATATGCACATATATATATAATTTTATATATATATAATTACAAATCTTCAGCAGGTGTCTTAAACATATTTCCATGTTTTTATCTTCTCTCTCCCCTTCTCTCACTCTCTCCCGTGTGTGTGTGTGTCTGCGTGTGGATCAGCTAGGTTCTCCCTCCTTGGTGTCCATGTTTTGTTTAACTAGATGCTCTCTTAGTTCTTTTAATTTATTTCCACTAACTGCACTAGCAGGAACCAAACTGAGCAATGACAAAATGTCCTACTGCTGAAATTCGCAAGCCAGTACTCACAGTCCTGGAATGTTTGGAGGCCAGTGGTGAGGACATTATAGATAGACGTTCCTCTCTGTCATCCATCTCCATTCAGGGTAGTTGTCCCTCTGTTTTATAAACTTGATATTAAACCATTCTCTGAATTTGTATGATACATCAAAACCATCCTCCTGTTCTTCCTGAGAACCAGAGACTTAGTTCACATATTTTGCACTTCCTCATACCCTACGTTCTTTCATGTTGTGCATTCATTTGTACCAGTTTCTTTCTCTGCTATTTATTGACCTATTTGCCTGGCAAGTCAGTGGGCATTGTTAGGGTGGATGTGTTGACTTTCAAAGCTCATGGCCCAAATCTGAACCCATATGTTATGTGTTTATCCCCTCGTAAAAACATGATACTCAGGAAAACTTATAGGTGGATCATCGTATATGTGTGTCAGGGGTTAAATTCTTCCCACCCCTCTTTCCTTACATCATTGAGAAAGCATTGGAGTGCTATTGGTCATGTTTTCAGGGATGTCGAATCTTGTTCTCCCTGTTCTTTGATACCGTATCACCTGTGATGAACTGTGAGCACTGATGTTATCACTTGGGGGATTTTTGTCAGAACATAAAACGCAGTGGGGTGTTTAGGGTTTTTTTGCAGATAGGAGGGAAGACGGGCTGTTGGGGATTTATTGTTACATATTTGCTGAAGTTGAAGAACTTCTGTTGTTGGCTATGCTTGCTCCATCTTGAATTACGCATCTAAGCAACATCATCTCTATCCAAATTCCTTGTAGAGCACTGTCTTTGGGACAGAGTCAGAAATTAGCTTTTTGGATAGTTGATTTGGGGTGATTTGATAGGGAACTGATAGGATATAGGAAATGTAGAAAAGAAGCTGATCCCTACTTGCATCTATGCCCACAATACCTTGCAAAGGAAAGAGAAATGTGCACTCTTTTGGAGTTCTGTTCTGCCACAGATCTGAGCTTGTTGTTCCCTCCTGAAGCCAGTGCAAGTACCTCACCTGTTTGCTCAATGTGAGCTTGAGTTAGTGTTCCAACTTTTGACTGTGCCACGGATGAGACACAGGAGAAAAAACGTCATGTTTCTCCTACTTCCAAAAAAAAAACTGATGCAGTTTGGAGCTGTGCTTAACCAGGGTTCAGAAAAATCATGCCTCCTTCCTTAGGTGAGTGCAGATGGACAGAAGTGCCTAAAATCAGGCAACCAACTTTGACAGGTTTGGCAGTGCTCGTAGCAGAAAGGACATACATCAACATCCTTTTCTAGCTTTTTAGGTTAAGTTGGAGTCTGACACTGATTAACAGCGAGATAGTAGTATTCCTTAACTGAAAACTAAGACCAAGCTCTTAGCTGGACAGATTTGATGTACTGACATCTAATGGCCTCTAATCTCCTACCAGTCTTACTTTGTGTGACTTCATTTATTTCCTCAGTACAACTGCTGATTTATGTGATCATGAGAGCAAAACTAGACCACATGAGGATGCTCTTGCAGACTCTTGCCAGTGGATACTGACGTTAGTTCTGCAAAGACATACATGCTTTTAAATATCAGTGGTCTCAAGCCATTGTGGGATTGAGCCACTGGACTGATGACCTCAGTGGCAGACATCAGTACTGTAGTCAGCACCCTCTGTAGTAACTGGCCTTCTGAGTGAAATAACAAGCGCGCGCATTCCAGTGCAGTCCAGAGTCTTGTTTCTGATGGTGCCACGTAGCTCTTCTGTTTGCTTTGTGGTCTCTGTGTGGGTCTTACACAGAAGATTTTTCCTGTCAAACCTGATTGTCATCGTTCATGGTTTTGCCCTGAGTAACGTGCATTTAGACACTCGTTTCATGTGTAATCTCAGTTAAGTTATGATATTTATAATGACATATATAGCGTGTGATAATGATTTTTGTTTACATTCTGCCAAAATGTAGACGTTAGAGTTAGACCTCCAAGGTCGAAAATCATCCTTGAGCAGACTGCCTGCATCTTCAGAAGCAGGCATCAGAAAGAGGAAAAAAAAAAATATCCCTAAAGACCATTTATATCAGAAATCTGCCAAGAGAGGGCTGTTGATCACAAACAGAGCATGTCATTGCTAGTGATGTATTTTTATGCTATGGAACTCTAATCTGTATGTGTCATATTGACTTCTTGCTGCATGAATCATAAATTATAAAAATCAATCTTATGGTTTTGAGATGTAGCCAACATTCCTAAGGCTAAACCTTTTTCATTGACAGAATCAAAATCCACAACCAAGGAACGTTTTCCTCTCACTGTGAGAGCAATTGAAAGTGTTCAACATTTATCTTTTCACAAAGTAAGAGGCAACAGAACCTCTTAATGTGTCTTGTTATTGTGATCATCTGGAAATGATTGCCAGACGTTTCCTTTTGATATAGTAATGAAGTGATCTGTATTTAAATTTTATAGAGAGAATTTTATTCTAGTGTGATAGAGATTTATTTTCCACTTAAAGACTCAAAACGGTGTGAGCACGTTTTTGTTTTTGGTTTTTGTTTTCTTTTTTTTACTATGGTATATTTTTGCTTTAAAATTAAAAACAACAAAAAAAAAAGGTTTGGCCTTATCACAAAGTTTTAGTATAGATGTTAGCAAATGCAAAGAGTATGCATTATTTGTGTGTATCCACATTGACTGATGTCGCCTTCAAAAAGCAATATTGTGCAGGTAATAAGTTGTTTGTGACTGTCCATTGCACAGTTTACCTTCTTTAAAAGCTAACCTTGTTTATGCACAAGACAATCAAATGTAAATCTACATCAGCACCCGGGTGTGGATTAAATTTATGTAAATTACTGAGCACAATGTAAAACATTAAAAGACACTTTATTTAATTACACATTTAATGTCGGTAAAGATAGTATCAGGGCATGAACTAGCTGACATACTGTAATTTCTTTTTTCCTACTTCCTTAGCACTCTTCAGTTTTAGTTTGCTCATAAATACATCAAATTAGTCATTCATAATTTTTTTGAAGAGGAGGGTGGTTTGGGTTGTTTATTTGTTTTTATTAAGTTGGTTGGGAGGACTTACTATTTTGTCTATGAGGTTTGTGGGTTTTGCTTATTTGGTTTATTTTTTTAATATCAATTTCATGCCCTGAGGGTAAGGCAAACATTACACCATACAGTAAAAAAACAAAGTACCTTGGATGATGTATTTTTTTGCAAACAGTGTTAAGAGTTATGCTAGATTGGTAATATTTTTTCAGCCTAAAATATATTAAAAAAAAATCTGTGATCACAAATGTTTTAAACTATCTAAAGAGAAAATTTGTATATTTGGGGGAAGAAAATAATTTTTACATAGCTTTTGTATGCAGATATTAAAATGTAATTATGAATATAGTGGGCATAGATAACTGTGTAAGCTTGAATTCTAAAAAAGAAAAAGCTTATAACTGAAAAGTGGTCCTGGTGTCTCTGTCTCTTTGTTGCAGGCTGTTTCGTCAGCTCTGTCGCACATTTCCAAGCCACCAGAATGAGAAAATTAGGACCTAGAGCACAATGTTTTATCAACTCTAACCTGTTCACATTTCTATCATTCTGCATCCCTTTCATCACCTACCTCGTATCTTATCTCCTCTCCTCCCCTCCCTTGGGCACCCAACCAGAGTTTTTCACTTCCTCACTCTTCACAGCAGCCAAAATTAATTCACTCCAGTGAACTGACACATGATTTATGCCTCGTTCAATTACATTTTTTAAGGGAACGCCCTTTTTTCCTTCTCCACTCCCAGCCTAAACAAGGATGGTGTGACAGGACCAATTAGCTTCCCATCTTTTCATACTTTGCATGCCTCATTCTTCTTACCTATTGGAGAAGATATTCTCTTCAAATATTTTCTCTAGTCTCCTATTCCTTTGAAGTTTTGATCTCTCCTCCAGTCTGTTCATTCCTGTCAGAAAGAAAAGCAAGACCTAGTGCCTGGATCCAAAGTTGTTCCTTGGCCTGTCTCAGATGGGAAACCTATTTCAGGCTGTTGCTTCATGGTGATTTCCACAGGCATTTGCTGGCTGACTGCCAGCTCCTGGTCCTGGTCCCCTTCCATGTGATGTGCTGGGAGCCTTCAAAGGGATGCTGAGCTCCCTTGCTCTGCCTGGCATTGGTGGGAGTGCCTTCCCGACACCGGGCTTGGTGTCCTTAGGGAGTGCTGTGCTGGCACCTCAAGGGTTTGTTCCCACTGTGGCCCCTGGGAATAGGGGCTGCCTTCAAAGGTAGGATCTCCATCTGAAGAGCTGGAGGGAAAGCATGAAATCCCTGCTCTGACTTAAATGGCATCCCTTTGAGCACTCCAGGCACGTTAGTGGGGAAGTCTTGCCAAAACCTCTGCTGGGGTTGCACCGAGGGGGCAGCAATGTGGGCTGCTCAGGCCCCACAGGACCAGCTCTGGAGTGAGAAATTGATTTGGCGCATAACAACTTGTTTACTTGATGTGAAGAAATAATTCTGCTCCCACAGACGCCAGTGCTCTGGCTGTCACATTTTCAGGCTTCATTTGTAGTGGTGAAGTCTGTGTTTTTCAAGAAGTAGAATGAGGTCTGTTGAAAGAAGCAATATTCTGACAGCTGCATGAATTTGCTTCAGTGTCTATTTGTCACTGCAGGGAAGGATGTAAGAGATGGTCAGTTCTCCCCTCAGAGCTCTGACACTGCAGCAGGAGTGTGTTCTCAACCCACTGTGGGCCACCTCATGCATCGTGAGCCTATTGGTAAACAAAGCTGCAGTTTGTTCATCCTCTTGGTGACAGTGGGTGAAGGTTTTCTCTACTTGAAAGCTGACCCGCGTCTTAAGGATTTTCTCTGTGGACTTGAGAATAAACAAACAAATCTATGTCTTATACTCACGGTCATGTGTGCTGTATGGTATTCCCCACAGCATCAATAGTTTCAAAACAAAGCTGCCTTGGTACACACAAAGATGTGCCTGAAGATCCTTAGAATTATAAAAATGGAGGAAGACCCTTTGAATCATTTAGGAGAGCTTTGACACCCTAACATCAAGGAATATTGAAAGACTGGTGAGATCCCTGAATCAGAAGTCCCAAAGGGAGAAGTAAGAATGTTCCTAGGTCACCCTGACCTTGTGATGCCTTGGAAAATTGGAAGAACTTGGAAAAGTGGTCAAATTTGGCACCCTGCTGTGCAGAACCGGGATGGCCTCCTACAGGGAAAACAAGACAATTCCTATTGGACTGTATTTGGAAAACACTGTAAAATATTAGAGAAGGAGAGCAGCAAATCAAAGGCAAAACCCCAAATAAGTAATTTCTTAAAGGCCATTGGAATTTGAATTTTCAAGAGACTGCCTGAGTTGGTGTGGGGGTAGCTTTAAGCAGTATCTCTCTGAACAGAAATACTCTGAATACANTCAAATTTGGCACCCTGCTGTGCAGAACCGGGATGGCCTCCTACAGGGAAAACAAGACAATTCCTATTGGACTGTATTTGGAAAACACTGTAAAATATTAGAGAAGGAGAGCAGCAAATCAAAGGCAAAACCCCAAATAAGTAATTTCTTAAAGGCCATTGGAATTTGAATTTTCAAGAGACTGCCTGAGTTGGTGTGGGGGTAGCTTTAAGCAGTATCTCTCTGAACAGAAATACTCTGAATACAAGAAAGAAAGAAAGAAAAAGAAGGAAGGAAGGAAGGAAGGAAGGAAGGAAGGAAGGAAGGTTGGAAGGAAGGAAGGAAG
>VXAY01001328.1:3091926-3102316 GCA_013399855.1 Oxyruncus cristatus
GAGAGGAGAGGAGAGGAGAGGAGAGGAGAGGGAAAAAAGGAAAGAAAAAAGAGAAAAGAAAGGAGAAAAGAAAAAAGAAATGAGCAGTATTGGAAGAAGAGAAAGATCAGGAAAAATGTGTGCCCATGAGCACAGAGACTTCTCATGGTCCAGGCTATCCTAGAGTTGTTTTCTCATGATGAAAAAAATGCATGCTGGCTTTAGATTATAATTCTCTCTCCAGAATTCGCCTTATCGGAAAAGGGCAAAGGGTGAGCTAACCTTGCACCTTGGATCAGTGCTTGCTAAAGGTGTAAGGCAGCTGCTGTGAGNTGAGCAGTATTGGAAGAAGAGAAAGATCAGGAAAAATGTGTGCCCATGAGCACAGAGACTTCTCATGGTCCAGGCAATCCTAGAGTTGTTTTCTCATGATGAAAAAAATGCATGCTGGCTTTAGATTATAATTCTCTCTCCAGAATTCGCCTTATCGGAAAAGGGCAAAGGGTGAGCTAACCTTGCACCTTGGATCAGTGCTTGCTAAAGGTGTAAGGCAGCTGCTGTGAGAGCTGCAGGTGATGGGCTTTGCAGCTTTGCTGAAGATCATGGTTCTGACCACCTACTGAATGCTTAGGCAGCACTGTCTGAGGAGCAATGCTGTCATATAAGGAAGACAGAGGAGATACTGAAAGGCCAGATGCCATCTGTTGCTTTTGCACTACTAAATTAGACTCCAGCGTCCTTTAAGCTGGGACTATTACTTGATGAAAAGTGAAGTAAGTTGAGTTCCTGTGCAGTCAAGTTTAAAAACAAAGCTGGAAATAATTAATGGGTCTGACGGGCTAAATCTTGTGCTCCTTGAAGTCAGAACTATAAATAATGGCAAAAGGTGAGATCCAGGCTGTGGTCTTGGTGAAGTGTAGGAGAGATCACAGGTATTGTCAGTTGCTTTCACAAAAGGCACAAGAAAGTGTTTGGCAATCATGACACAGAAACACAATCCACCCTTTAAAAACAGCACATCTTGGTGGAGCAAGTCAGAATCCATGAATGTGAGCAGCAGAGAGTCTGCAAGACGCATAATCGTTAACATCTCTCTTTTCCTGTACCCCAGCCTTTGCAGTACAGGAGGAAAAACAGGCCCTCAGCTCCTGTTAATGCTCTGTGAAGGCAGGTCCTGACATCAGTCCTGCATTCCCGTGCAGCATGCATGGCGAAGGAATGGACTCCAGAGGCATGAGCCTTCCCTGGAAGTTCTACTGATACCAGAGATGGGACGAAGGGCACCAGAACAGATTTCTACTCCCCAGATCAGCAACTACAGAGATGGCATGATAGTCACAAAGGTCTGCCTGGATGAAATGGGCAATAGCAACAGGGACAGGTCCGCTGCCTCTGAAGCCTGTGTGCAAAGCTCAGGAGCAAGGTATTCTTTGTCAGGAGTCTGTAGTATTAAAATGGGCATCTGATGGTTTTAAAATCACATTCACTTGTCTCCTGTCACCAGGGTTTGTAAGCTGTGAATATTGCTGCCAAGACCCATGGGAGAAATGAGAGATTATGGGGGAAGGAAGCTGTTTTGGCCAGAAGTAGAGGGGTTTGAGCTTCCTGCAGACTCTTTGCATGTGCACAACTTTGCACTCAACACAGGGCTAAAAAAACAAACTACACTGATCCATTTCCAGGCTATATCCCTAAAGCCCTGAAAATGAAGTGCTGATTGCCCTTTGAATCAAAGGCCTTCTGGGGCTGACGGTTCATTTTGGGAGCCAAGGACAGCTTCAAGTCCTGGGCTGCCCTGCACTGAGGACATGAGAACACATGGGGCTGGGAGTATCTGTGGTGAAATGACGACGTGCCTCAAGCAGCCATCAGGCACGCAGCTCCATGAGCTTGGAGCTGTTAGAGATGAACTCTGGCTCCAGCGCCTGGGCTTGGCTACAGGTCTGAACTCAGGGCAGAAAGGACACACAGAGACCATTCAGGGTGTGAGGTGCAGGATTCTTCCTAATTTCATTTTTATTTCAAGTTCTATTAATAAAATCAGTAGTGAACGTAAGTAATCGTCTAATGTTAATTACACCTTGTCACATTTCTAGCTGAGCTGATCTGATTTGCCTCTACCCTCGGCTTCAGACAGTTGAATGCACCTACACTCCATTATTTCCACACATGTTTTTTCCTGAACTGGGCATGATGACAGTGTTTCAACTTCAAAATAAACCTCACAATATCCATTTCTTTTTTTATGGTGAAAAATAAGGTGGTAATAAGGATTTTAACGAGGAAGTGTCAAGACAACGGAGGTGCCTTGGCCAGGACAAGAGGCTGGACTAATAAGCCAAGTTTCAGAATTGTTTTCATGAGCTGTGATGCCGCACTTTTATCCATCCACAGCGCCAGAAGACTGACCCGGCAATATTTTCATTTTCATAAAGAAAGTAAGTAGGATTTTTTTTTTCCTTTTTCTGTGCTTCAGAAGAGCCTTAGGAGATGTTTGCCTTCCTCAGAGTCAAGATGTTTGACTTCTGCAAAGTGAAGTGAGCCCCTCTCAGCTGTTGACATTTGTGTCCATTGCAGATGAAGCTCTCCTCCTTCTTGAAGTATATTTTAAGCAGAGAGGTTGATCAGTAAGACGGAACACTTGTCTGCTCTGGCCATTTGATTTTCACTCCCATATGTCACCTATATGCACACGCTGAGTCCCGGGCATTTTCTTTTTCAGCTAGTGGCAGTAGCTGCTGCTCTTCAGTTGGAGGTCAGGTGCCAAGGTCTTGTAAGAAGGAGGGTTGTTCTGGGTGGATGCCAGTGCTCTCCATAGACTGGAAACTGCTGTCACTATAAAAGTACTGCAAAAACTTATATTCTTTGTGAGAGGGTGCAGATTTTTCCTATTGTATGAATTAGAGGTCAGTTATGAAAACCTTGGTGTTCTTTGCTTTTGCAAGCTGTGGGATAGCTCAGAACTGCATTATTCTTGGACCAGATTTGAAGTCATCTATCAGTGAACATAAAGAGCATATTCTGAGCTTTGATTCACTTGACACTAACTTTAGCAGTTGATGTAATATCGTTGTATTAGGAAATCTGGTTGTTGTCTTCTCTCTAAGGGCACATCCATCATGTGCCTGAAGTGGATGCTGAGTGATTTGTACAGAACTTCCCTGGTTTTTTGACGCTGTCACTTCAGGCACACCGTGTGGAATAACTTTTGCATATTTCAGAGTAACTGATGACTGATAATAAGACCCAAGACTTGAAGCTCTTTCTGTAATTCCACTTCTTGAAAGGAGATGCTTGAAAAAAAAAATCTCTATTTCCCTTCTCTGCATATATCTCTGTGTAAAATGCCTTCTCTAATACAGAAGTGTTTCCTTCTGCTTCTGCACTGGAGCATCAGTCTTTTAAAGATTTTTAAGTGCAAATATGGTAACCAATAAATGACAACTACAATGTACTACAACTAAGCAGAGAGATAAGGTATAGCTTAAGGTTTGTCTAGTTTAAAGAGATGATCTAACTGATGATGATGTGTTTGGGTTCAGGCCTTAAAGCTGTTCAAAAATCAAGTGGTTTTAGAAAAAAGTCTTACTTGCATCAGTCAACCATGCCCCAAATATATTTCAGTGTCGATCTTTCCAAATGAGACATTTATTTTTTTTTCCTAAAGTGGGATTAACAGCATTGAGACGTGATACATTTGTCTAACAAAAAGTGAGACAACTTTGGCCTTTTTCACCAGTTTTACTCTGCTCAGAGCCTGTGTAAGGGGACAAAACCTCAAAGGAACTGGCTTTTGCCAAACATCCTAATTTTTTTGGAAGCCAACTTTCTAGCTAACCCACTTTGAAACATCATGTTCTAACCAGTCCAAGTCACAGACACCAATGAAGATACAAAATAAAGTTGTTTTTGCTGATCCCTAATTTTGTGACAGCAGCCTATATTGCATGCCTAGCACACTGGGTACCTGGTCAAACCCTGCCAGCTGTAAAGCAGGGCAGAGTGTTGGCAACTCTGTTGTTTAAAATGTCAGGACTCTTCCCACATGGAAAAGATGGTGCATTATGCTGTGAATGTTGATTTTGCACCTAGGCAATAAGTGGTAGCTTGTGTGACAGACGCACTGATGAATAGATGCAGGGAGCCTTTTATCGTCTAAAATTTCTCTGCTGAGAAATACTGCCGGGCTGTGAATCTAGATGCACCAGGATTGCTGTCAGGGCTTTTGTAAGGGGCAAGGTGGGTTAAGTCTGATTCTGCACAGTCTTTGTTGAACTGCACTGCCTGGTGAACTGCACCCAGCTGGTGAGGACATGGGTGAGGGAGGTAGGAATTTTTGCTGCCTGAAAATCATTTCATATTCACAACACAAGCATCAGTTACGTGCTTTGTAACTGGGCCATGCAGACAGGCTGAGCTTGTCCCTGTGAGGAGTCTGGGCAGAGAAGAGCATTGAGAGCTCAGGTAGTTGTTTGCTTTGGCTCCTCATTTGCAAATGCACATTGGGCCATTTGGAAGATTGCATTTCAAACTGGTTTAGAGAGAAAGATGGTTTTCCAGCTAAATTAGGTGTTTTGTAAGAACATTCTTACATTCTTCTTTCCAGCAGCTTTCTTGATTCTACAATTCAGGCATTATTCCTCAGATATAGTGTTGCAGTTTTTCCTGGGACTACAGCACGGGCATGAAAACATAGAAACTAACACCTTCAGCTGGAACAAAGTGAAAACTGGTTTTGGAAATACGACCATAGGGTCTTATGAAGCTTATCTCCATAGCCAGGCTGCCTCTCTCCTTTCTTATCACCTGGCTTCTGTGCCAGAAACTGTCAAACCAGCTCCAAACTGCAATGACCCCACCCCTGCAACAGAATGGGGACACATAGCATCATCTCTGCCATTCCTGATAAAATAACTACACGAGAGCAACTGAAAGCTTCTTTTTCAACTACTTCCTTTCCCAAAGTACTTTGCCAAAACTGCAGAAGCCACAGAAAGAAGAGAAATCCAGCTAATCTAAACAACAGCAAACTTCAAATCAAGGAGCTTGCCAGACTGATAGAGAGACTTTACAAATTACCTTCTCCTATTTATCCTTCTTCCTCCTCTCCTCAGTCATTTGATTTCACAAGGTTTACTAGGGAGATTGTAGATTAAATAGAGCAGCTTTGCCCAAACCAGTAGAAAAAAGTACTGGAGAGCCTAAAGTGAAAAACAGGAAACTTCTACACCACAGGAATCCAGAATGTTCAGTTTAAAGAGGATTCACTGATTGGAAAATGCAAAATACTGGCTTGAGGGCAATAACAGTGATAAATGTTCAGAAAAGATGGTGAGAGAGCCATTTAAAAAAAAAAAAAAAAAAAAGTAGTCCAGCTAAAAATCTTTTTTTGCACTTCTTTGAGAGAGGTAGTCTAAAATTTTGTACCTATGCAAAAACCCTGGGAAAAGTGTCTAAGACTCCACAAGCTAAGGAACTCCACTGAATACTAACTTTAATATGGACTCTTAATCTTGTAAAGGGATGGTGAAGTCATGCCATAAAGATCATAAAATGTCCATTTACTGTCTTCTAAGTACCAGACAGACCCTCTGGACACAGGAATAGACTTCAAATACCTGTCACAGCCCCAGAATTTGCTGCTTCCTCAGAGCTAAGCTGAGGGTTGGTGTTTGTGGTGGGCAGCAGTGAGTTCTTCTCTCAGCCCCAGGCCAGTGCCCACCTGGCTCATCAGCAGGAGGCTGGCCCTGGGTCAGGCTGCAGGCTCTGGTTTCCAGGAGCAAAGGCTCCTGCAAAGTTCTTGAACAGCCTGGAGGCAAGGATCTGGCAGTGCATTGACTAGGAGCAACACCCTTGTCTGCTTCCTTGGCCCACTTGGTCAAGATGACTAGTATGGGCAGGTGTATCAGGAGAGTTAGGGAAAGGAGTGTCTGTCACACTTCATTCTTTCCTGCAATTTAGAAAACTTCCAAAGTCAGGTTGAAGCCTGGGGCACACACCCATTTCTGAGCTCTCCTGCCCATTGATCTTACAGTTATTAAGGTTGCAAAATACCTCTAAGATCATTGAGTCCAGCTGTTAACCCAGCACTGCCAAGTCCATCACTAAACTATATCTCAAAGTGCTACATATACATGGCTTTTGCCTCCTCCAGGGATGGTGATTCCACCACTTCCCCAGACAGCTTATTCCAATGCCTGGCCACCCTTTCAGTGAAGAAATTTTACCTATTATCCAATCTAATCCTCCCCTAATGCAACTTGAAGCCATCTCCTAATGTGCTGTTGCTTGTTACCTGTGAGAAGAGTGACGTAGAGTCATAGGATCACTGAGGTTGGAAAAGGCCTCTAAGATCATCAAGTCCAACAGATGAGCCCACTTGAACCCCAAACTCAATACGACCTGACACCATCCCATTACTGCACCTAAGAGAGACAGAGACAGTCTGGAGTTCCTGCACCAGATCCTGATGTGGTCAGCTCCATGAGACTGCATGGGAACATAGTTCACCAACTCCCCCTTTAACAAACTTAATTCTGAAATTGCCACCAAGACACAAATACCTTCCCCAGAAATGTGGAGGAGCTTAAACTGACCTAGGACAAATAGGAGACCTCTCCAGCCTGAAATGCAACTTTATGAGCTTCCTGCCCTCCATGGCCAACTGTGGGGCTGTTCCTTCTGTCCTGGGCACAGATCCCAACCCTGTTCTCAGCCACACATGACAGGAGAGTAAAGGCATCAGCTTGCTGGTTGAACATACTGATTCCTACCTAGCCTGGGCCATCACAGGCTACCTTTCCAGCTATTCCAGGTATGCAGAAGCAATGATCTGTTTTCATCTTGCCCCAACTCCATCTTCTAGCGTCAGAAGAGACAGTGCATGTCTATGAATGGGAAAGTCTCTCCTTTATTTCACATAGTCCCATTTTTTCTGTTTGATTTTTGCTGATTTTTATCTGTAACTTAATTCTGCTTTTCTACAAAATGTGGTATGATGTTTACATGTGGGTAGAGTTTTCACTTGTTATATTTACTTTCCTTGACAGGGATAATGCTGTCATTTATAATTCTCCCCTGTTGCTCCCCATAGTAAAAAATTAAATTGCTCATCACATATAATTTGTTTTTATGATCATATGCTCATCTGCCTTAAAAGAGAGGGATTTATGCAGAAATAATGGAGTAAATTAACTGTCTAGGCAATCAAATGTCGGAATTAATAATGTCCAATATGTTTTTGTACTTAAAATTCATATTTAAAAGCTGTAACACAAGTAGTTTCTATTCTTTCTCACCTTTTTGTACGATAAGATAGGACCTTTTACAACCAGACTGTGTGGCAGGCTTGCCAATGTCTTAAGAACATGAAAATCATGACCATCATCTGATCCGGTGTGTCATGGAAGAGGATGAACTTCCAAGTGGACACTAAATTGCAACATTAGCAGACTGCAGACTGACCCAGCCAGCCTTTTCTGGCATGTGAGGTCACTGACCAAGAGCTCTCTTCTTCCTTTCAATACTGTTTGAAGAAAAATAGTAGGTTGAAGCCAATTGATAATCCCAATGTGTGAGATCTGACAGGTCTAAAAAAGGTGTGTAAAGAAGTGTAAGGCTTTGTTTCTATGCCAGTCAGGACATGTCCACAGAGGTAGATCTGTCATCTAGCCTTATCTTGTTGGTTTGGAGCAATTCAATGCAGAGAAAAAGTACGTAATGAGAAGGTACAAAAATGGTAGAGAGGACATATACTTTGGAAGAGGTTGTCAAGAGAAGCTGGGGATTCCCCATCCCTGTAAGTGTTTAAGGCCAGGATGGGTGGAGCTCTGAACAATCTAGAGGAAGACATCCCTGCCTGTGTCAGGGTGTTGGAAATAAATTATCTTTGGGACCCCTTTTGACTCAGGCCTTTCTATGATTCCATGATCCTTCACTGAAGATGAAGATGGCAGAGAGTAATGCAAGTTCCCTGAGCTCTGTTAGAGCAATTATAGTAAATGTAACACAAAATCAGAAGCCAGAGGAGCTTTTACTAACAACATTTATTTAATTAAAATGTCTCATACATGTGGTCAGGGAAAGAAAGAAACATACTTTGGGGAAATTGTTGTCAATGTCAGTATAGTGTAAAGAAAGTGTTTACAGTTTGGTATATTCTCATTTTTTCCTCTTAGGATGCTCTGCGTTTTAAACTGTAAGTGCTTTTGGTCCTTTCTCACTTGTATTAAGAGAGAGATGGAAAAATGGCAGATATGTTTAAAAACATACAATCAGTAAAAAGATTTCTCAGTTTAGCATCAACAGTGTGAACTTCTTTATACTGGGCAAAACCAAAAAGTGACAACTTTTGGTTGCTCTTATACATTTCCACATAAATTAACAAATGCATCTCTACTGCATTTCTGTCCTATTCCAATGAAAGGTAATGACTGTTCCCTCAGCTGGCAAGGCTATGCCAGAGCAACTAAGAGAAAAATTGTAAAAATTTTGGTTTCTCAAAATATTTAAGTCCCACGATTCCCAACTTTCTTTCTTCTATCTGCTATTTAAAAATCCTGACTTGGAGAGCTTTTCGGCAGGCCACTCAGAGGGCATATTCCATTTCCAGAGTAATTTGGCTCCACCAAGTGACAACTGTTGTGATTGCTAGTCTACACCTGCAGTTAAAACAGTACAAATCTGGCACTAGGTACCACAACAGGACAGTACATCAAATTTTCATTTCCTTTCATTCCAGGAATTTTAGACGGTAGGATTTCCTTTACTATCGTTATTATTTGTATTTTTGTCATTTTGGATTAGGGAGATCATGGCAGAGTTGAAGCAAGTCACCTTTTTTCAGTCCAGAGTTCTCCTTCAGTGAATAACTAGCAAAGAGATGAACAAAACTGATAGGCAGCACTGACCAAAGGCATGTGGGGTAGCTGCAAGATGAATTGTTTCATACCCCTGCATATAGATCTGCATGGGTGCACAGCAACATGCATTTAACACACTCAAAAGATGTATAGACTATTACAGACTAATTTAACATCTTAGGTGTTATAGTTCTTTCTCTCTGTCATGCTTACTCACTACAGAATACTTACTCACTATCAGAATATATGCTGTGTTCTCAGCTACACATTCCTTTGCAAAGACTGCACAAGCTGAAAGAGAAGAGGAAATTGCTCAGCACTCTCAGGGGATATGAAATTCAGAGGAATCACAAGAAGAGTAAACAAGCTAGCTTTGGAAAGGATGGTAAGAACTTCCCAGGCAGGGCTAGGTAGAAAACTTGGCTTCTCAGAAAGTCACTGTGTTGTCTGGAGTGACATCTGCTAAGACATGGCTCTTTTTTTTTTTTTTTTGTACCTCTGAAGGACCAAGAGAGTTTTATCCTGTTTTTTTTTACCAGGCTCAGTCCAGAATTATGTCCTCGGCATGCTCTGGTGTTAAACTTGATTTTGATTAGAGCCTGGTGGTCTGCTGGTCAGTGGGAAAGGCGATGCTTGGGATTTCAGGCTGTACAGTAAGACATCACATTCTGTGGGCCCATCAAGACTGCCCTAGACCCCCATCAGCCCTAGGATTAAAAATCCTTAGTATACCAACCTGAAAGCTGTGTGTTGAGGAAATAGCAGCCAGTATTATGTTCTAGAAGAAAGGTTGTTTTTCTCATATGATGCCAATGTGCCAATGTGCACACAGAGCACTGTCACTAATATTCTTGTTCTCGGTTGCACTGTGCTGTGCCACCAGCATCCAGGTTTCTGTGTGAGCC
The DNA here is from genome assembly GCA_013399855.1 of Oxyruncus cristatus. NCBI lineage: Eukaryota > Metazoa > Chordata > Aves > Passeriformes > Cotingidae > Oxyruncus > Oxyruncus cristatus. Next base: position 3,101,672 of record VXAY01001328.1, read on the forward strand.
TGTGATGAGTAATTTAAAGATACACACTCCATGGAGGAGTTCAGAAAAAGTGAAGTGCAAATATACATTTTATTGTCTGTATTTCCCTCTTCATCATACATACACAATATATATATATATAGTAACACTATACCTGTTGCTATTGTATTACTAACAATATCAATGTTGCTAATTGGTGTACATATTTTGTAACAGTACCATGAGATGAGGGTATTCCTGTGACATTCCAGATTTTTTCTGAATTTAGACCAAGATATGTTAAAGTATTAATAATAATTTATGTCTGTAGTAGAAGAAACAAATGTATCTGATCTATATAGTAACTGCTGTATGTATTTTCTTATTTTGAATTTCTTCCATAAATAGATCAAAATGTTAATTCATCTTTACCTCCTTATTTACACTGAATTGGTGAACAACTAAAAACATTTTAGAATAAATCTGGACCTCAAGAAGACCTATACAATTAATTTGGCTATGATGATTTAAAGCATGTGCACTTTACCATAATGACACCTATGTTGTCTAATGCTAAATTAGCTCATGCTTGTTTGCTGCTATTCTGTGTATACTGTTTCAGTTGTCAATATGCTCAAGCATGTCATTGAAGGAAGGAACATAAAAAGTAAAAAAAAAAAAAAAAAA
>VXAY01001328.1:3102338-3149358 GCA_013399855.1 Oxyruncus cristatus
AAAAAAAAAAAGTACTGAATAATTTCAGCCACAAGAACTACAATGTTATTCCGTAAGTTTAAAGTGTTACTTTCTGACTTAAAAGCACTCTAAGTAAACCTTTAGCACCTCATGTCAGACAACAGCGTGTAGCATGAGTTTCAAACTGATGAGAAGTGTCTGGAATGCTGCCAGGATCACAGCTCCGATTTTTCAATATGATGCAACTCCATCCACATGATCAAACCTGAGCTGAGGTTGTATATTTTAACCCTCCACCAACTCCAGTCACTGTAACAACAGTTTTGCCATATGAATATACTTACTTGCAATAAACTAATCCAGCCACAATATAGCATCATCTTCATAAAGAAAAACATCAATTTACAGTAGAGAGTCACTTGAGCTACAACTGTGGATTACTTGGGAAGATTAGTTATGAAAGTACCAAATAATTCAGAGGAGGTGACTTGCAGGTTAGCAAATACAGTATTAAAGAAATACAAATATTTTAAGATATGAGTAATCTCAAAATGAGCACAAGCACGACTAATATCAGAAGCAAGAAAAAAATGATAAGAAAATATTTTTTCTTGATATGTATACTTTGTGAGAAAAAACTAGGACTGCCTGTGGATAGCCAGGAGGAATATAATCAAATACAGTTCATTTAATTATAGTCAGTGTACTTGTGTCAAGCAAAAGGATGACTAACAGCTAGAAGACCTTATCAGCATTGCTACACACCACTAACTTCTAGCTGGCCAAATGCAAAACATGTTAGCCATAAGTGAGGCAAAGTTTACAGGGAAAAATATTGTTTTGGTTAGAACAGTTGCTGTTTGGCTGGAAAAATTAGAAAGCTTAGGCTATTTGAATTCTGAATCAACTAGATAATTTTAGAGGCAGCTGTTTGCAAGGGGATATGTGAAGATACTAGTTAGTGCCTGTTGTACAGAGATATATGCCTAACTGTTGGGGTAAAAAGGAGAGGAAGGCTTGTGGGGTGTTAGGATGACGATAATTGTACAAAATCATGAAACCATTACTGTGTTGGGCACTTGTTCATTAACATTCCATAGAATCCCTTTTTTTCTCCAAGCTTGTGGAGCCTTGGGGGCTTTTTGAGGTGTGTTTGGGAGGAGGTTGGTAGGTGTTTGGAGGAGCTAGAAAGAATAAGCAGGGGTACATAAAGGAGAGTGGGGGAAAGAAGAAAGAAGAGAAACTAAAATGCTGTTAGGCTTGCTGTGACATGAACTAAAGCAGAGGCTTTAATTAACTCCTTTGCTCATCATTTTTCATATTGAAGCCTAAGAGATTGTGACTTTTTATGGTATCATCATGTATTTCAAAGAGGGATCTTTACACTAGATTAGTGAAACATGTTCACACAGCAACTTAATTGAAGAAAAGTGAATCCCAACTTTTTTGATGTAAATAAAGAGTAAATTAAATAAAATAAATGGATTTATGCCATTTTCAAAGCTATGTAGAAAAAGTCAGTGATTTTGAGATGAAGAAAAACAAAAAATACAGAGTATTCCAAGGAGTGGGTATGCATAAATGGATACACAGCATTCTCAATCTATAAAAGGCTTCTGCAGTTTGAAAGATGTCCGTGCCCATGGCAGAGTTGGACTTGATGAACTTTAAAGGTCCCTTCCAACCTAAATCATTCTATGATTCCATATTCCTATGTTCTGGATAAGTACTTTTTATTCACCTGTATTTATATTTGAAAATCCTATACAGTGCACTTACTCTTCTGATTGGAAAAGAGAAGGAGCCTAACATAGTAGAAATTGTTTGCTGTTCAAAAATGTTGTTGGTCATTAAATTCTACCTTTTTTCCTTGGAGAACTTCCAGGATGTGCTGCTGGAGATGGTGAGATACTTGGAAGTGAAATGGAGCTTGATAGTAACAGAAATGAGCCTTTTCATTTTATTTCAAAGGTCTACCAGCAGTCTGACAATGCCATTTCCGTAATGAAAATGGCTCCAGACAAAAGTAAACAAATCTAAGTAGAAATTAGGCATTGTTTCTACAACATAATTACTGCTTTTGAAGTAATTATGGAGCAATTTTCACTTATTATCATAAAAAGAGTACATTAATGTCAGTAAAGGATAAACCTTTTGAATGGAGATGCCTAGTAGGAGAGAAGACTTTGAAGATGGGCTTTCTTATATCTGCAGCCTATTTTCATTATCTACCTAGAAGTTCAACAGAGACAACTATTGTTCAGTTGTGCAATTAGTATTTATGTAATCAACAGCTGTTACAAACTGAAAGATTTAGAAAACCTATTTAGAAAAACAGATGTGGCCTGCAGCTAAAATTCCCAAACTGCAGTAGTTTAGAGGAATTCTTAATCAGTAGTACATTTATGAGTTGCTTTCTGGAGAATGGCTTAAACAGAGATTATTTGCAGATCAACTTGCAGATGACACCAAGTGGGGGGGGAGTGTTGATCTGCTGGAAGGCAGGAGAGCTCTGCAGAGGGACCTGGACAGACTGGAGAGCTGGGCTGATTCCAGCGGGATGATGTTCAACAAGGCCAAGTGCCGGGTCCTGCACTTTGGCCACAACAACAACCCCCTGCAGCGCTACAGGCTGGGACAGAGTGGCTGGAGAGCAGCCAGGCAGAAAGGGACCTGGGAGTCTGGATTGACAGGAAGCTGAACATGAGCCAGCAGTGTGCCCAGGTGGGCAAGAAGGCCAATGGTATCCTGGCCTGGACCAGGAACAGTGTGGCCAGCAGGAACAGGGAGGTGATTCTGCCCCTGTACTCAGCGCTGGTGAGGCCACACCTGGAGTGCTGTGTCCAGTTCTGGGCCCCTCAGTTCAGGAAGGATATTGAGGTGCTGGAGCAGGTCCAGAGAAGAGCAACCAGGCTGGTGAAGGGACTTGAACACAAGTCCTATGAGGAGAGGCTGAGGGAGCTGGGGTTGTTTAGCCTGGAGAAGAGAAGGTTCAGGGGAGACCTCATCGCTCTCTACAACTACCTGAAAGGAGGTTGTAGCCAGGTGGGGGTTGGTCTCTTCTCCCAGGCAACCAGCAGTAGGACAAGAGGGCATGGTCTTAAGCTGTGCCAGGGGAGGTTTAGGTTGGATATTAGAAAGAAATATTTTACAGAGAGAGTAATCAGATATTGGAATGGGCTGCCCAGGGAGGTGGTGGATTCACCATCCCTGGAGGTTTTTAAGATGAGGCTGGATGTGGCACTTAGTGCCATGGTCTAGTTGGATCAAGGGTTGGACTTGTGATCTCAAAGGTCTTTTCCAATCTGATTGATTCTATGATTCTATGATTCTATGATTTGATAACTATATACTGGGTCACGCAAGTATTTCTAGAAAGCTCCTAGTTGTTTAAAGGTTCCAAATATGATCAAAGCTCCAAATATGTTTGTTTGTCCATTTGTTTTCATTTTTAAAGGCATACATCAGAGATTTTTGTTTGAACAAAAGTGTCAGAGATGGAAGGTGCTTTTTTTCCCCAAGTGAATAGAGGCCATTTTACAGTATGTTACCAAAATCTATGTCCATTGGTGTTGTGGGTTATGTGGCTGGGTTTTTGATAGCAGGGGGAGGCCATAGGGGTAGTTTTAGTTAGAAGATGCTAGAAGTTTCCCCTGCTTATGAAAAGCTAATGACAGCTAGCTCCAAGAGGGAATTCCGTGCTTCTGGCCAGGGGAGAACCAATGAAGTGTGCTTCTGGGATAACATATTTAAGAACAGAGGAAGAGAGGGTTGTTGCGCAGAAGAAATTCCAGCCCGGAGAAGAGCAGAGGAGAACATGAGATAACAAGCAGACTCCAAGGTCAGAGCAGCAAGAGGCGGGGAGGAGGGGCCTAGGGGGCCTCCCTCTCCCCCTCCACCAGGGGAAAGACTAAGAGCTAAAGCCCCTGCAGCCTGTGGGAGACCACTGGGGTGCAGAGACCCCCCGCAGCCTGTGGGCGAGCCCATGTTGGAGCAGGTGGGTGCACGAGGAGGATGTGACCCCGTGGGAGGCCTAAGATGGAGCAGGGTCCTGATGGAGACCTGTAGCCCCTGGAGAGAGAAACCCACACTGGAGCAAGTCGTCCGGGGTAGGACATGTGGCCCCGGTGGGGGACCCATGTCGGTACAACTGAGCCCATGAAGGACTGCACCCCCACGGAGGAGTGACTCAAGGGACAGCAGATTAGGAAGAACTGTTGCCTGAAGGATGGACTCACGCTGGAGAGGTCGATCAAGGACTGTCTCCCGTGGGAAGGGACCCCATGGAAACAGGGACTCTGAGCTATTACCCCCCCGTAGCCCGTGGTGAAGGCCATGGTAATTCAGGTGTCCCCCTGTAGACCATAGAGGACCATCGGAGTGCAGAGACCCCCCTTGCACCCCGTGGAAAGCAACAACTGGCTGTGACCTTCCCTCCCTTTCCCGTGCCCCTGCACTGCTGGGGGGAGGAGGGAGAACATGGAGGAACGAGGGGTGGGGGGAAGGTGTTCGTGTAAGACTGTTTTATTTCTCACTCTTTAGCTTTTATCCTGTTAGCAATAAATTTAAGTTCTATTCCCTACGTTGAGTCTGTTTTGCCTGTTAGAAAATGACTGTGTTCCAGTTCTTACCTCAACTCAGAAATTCTTTGACTGGTTTTTTAGCTCTCCTCTGCCAAGCTGCAGAGGGAGGGTGATTTCACTGCTGTAGCAGTTTTCAGTGGGTATTTGGAATCCAGCCAGGGTCAAACCCACTACCACTGGGCATTACAGTTCAAAGGCAGAACTCAGGATGTGCTTTGTATGTGTGACTTGGACCATTAAGAGATACCCGATTCAACAGGAGAGTTTTGTAACTGAGATGAAATTGGATTTGAAAGTCTAAAGAAGTGCACTGTAGAAAATATAATTCCAGTATTTCTCCAAGATATGTCCAGGATAAAGCAATCGGAAGGACAGATTGATAGATCTTAAGAGGATCAGTGTAAATGTTTATTTAATATTACCTAAAATTTTCCTTTATGACATACAGCTGGGAGTTTCTGTCTGGCACCTTCACAGACATAGTCCTTTAAGATCTGCATTGGCCTGAATCATCCTAAGTGCATAATGATCCAGCATTCCTTATGTTTTTGAATATAAGGAGAAACTTCTGAGCCATTTTCTGGTGTTCTCAAAAGTGTTTCATCATCACAGTATGGCAAATGCATATAATTGTCCCAGCAAGTGAAGACTCAGCAGCTCCAAAATGCTTGTGAATTGTGCATTTGCTACCTCTCAAGAGGCAAGTCTTGAAGGAAGCTGCTTAGTGAAATTAAGCTGAAAAGTAAGTGCATCAAGCTATCTTTAAATGCAGTCTTGGAGAAAGAGATTTAAATATGAAAAATACATCCTTAATTAAAACATTTACAGAAGGATTGGTTAAGGGCAATACAAAAGAGTTCAAGTAGAGGGTGACTTCCAGTGTTGCCAAATGTGTTTCATGCTATATTACTTACTGGTGAAGGTCTCCTCATTCAGATGTTATCTCTGTTACCACATTCCTCAAGGATTTGTTCCCACCATGGCCCCTGGGAATAGGGGCTGCCTTCAAAAGCAGAAGCTTTGCCTGAGGAGCTGGGAGAAAGCATGAAATCCCTGCTCTGCCTCAAATGGAATCCCTCTGAGCACTCCATTTCAGGCACCTTAGTGGGGAAGCCTTGCCAAAGATTCTGCTGGGGTTGCACAGAGGACCAGCCCTGAAGTGAGCAATTGATTTGGCGTGTAACAACTTGTTTACTCATTGTGAAGAAATAATTCTGCTTCCACAGATGCCAGTGCTCTGGCTGTGATGTTTTCAGCCCTCATTTGTAGCAGTGAAGTCTGTGTTTTTCAAAAAATAGCATGGAGATGTTTGCAGGGCCTTTCAGAGTCTATCACAGCAGGGCTGTGAGACCAGTGTGCAAAAAAAAGTGCTTGAGATGGTTGGCTAAAGTGTGGGGGAAGAACTACAGCCAGCACTTGGATTGTGTGTATCAGGTTTTACAGCAGAATTATTCCTGTCCCAGACTTGATTCTTTTGACCACGAGGGCAATCTGGGACATCAGCAAGTGTTGTGAGGCTTGGGACATTCTGAAGACTGACTTGGTCAGCAGAGCAGAGCACAGCAGGGGGACACAGTGGGCCACTGGTGGTTTGTCTAGCAGAAGCTAGCATCTCCCAGGTCTTTCCTGATTGCCCTTTGAATCAAAGGTCTTCTGGGGCTGACGGTTCATTTTGGGAGCCAAGGATGGCTTCAAGTCCTGGGCTGCCCTGTGCTGAGGGCGGGGGAACACACTGGGCTGGGAGTATCTGTGGTGAAATAAATACTTGCCTCAAGTGGCCATCAGGCACACAGCTCCATGGGCCTGGAGCTGTTAGAGATGCACTCTGGCTCCAGCGCCTGGGCTTGGCTACAGGTCTGAACTCAGGGTGGAAAGGGCACATGAGGACTGCTCAGGGTGTGAGGTGTGCAACTCTCCTTACTATGATTTTTATTTCAAGTTCTATTAAAGAAGTCAGTAGTGAAATTAAGTAATCATCTAACGCTGATTATACCTTGTCACATTCCTAGCTGTGCTGATGTGACCCAATTTTCTTTTAGTCTTGGCTTCAGGCAGTTGAATGCACCTACACTCCATTATTCCTATGAGTATGCTTTTTTCTTAACTGGGCATGATGACAGTGTTTTCAGCTTCATAACATGCTGACAGTCTTACCCATTTTTTCTTTCTTGGGAAAACAAGTTGGTAATAAGGGTTTTAACCAGGAGATGTCAAGACAAAATAGGTGTCTTGGCCAGAACGAGAGGCTGGACTAATTAGCCAGTTTCTGGAATCATTCATGAGCTAGCAACTACAGTGCTGCACTTTTACTAAACTAGTGCAGGAAGCCAAGCCCAGGAATTATTTCAGGACTACTTTTGCAATTCCCCTGATTCTACTAAGAAAGTAAAGAATATTTCTTTTCTTCTTTTTGTGGAAGAGACTTAGATAATGTTTGACTTCCAATGGCAAGCGCCTCTCAGCTCTTGAGGTTTGTCATAGTCAGCACTGGGAAGGGAGAACTCCCTTTCTGTGATGTGCCTATTGCAAAGGAAACATTCTCCTCTTGCTTCATGTGGATGTTATGCAGAGATTCATCTGTAGGGAAGATACATCTCCTCACTGAACTTTTAGCCTTCCTTACACACATCTTATGCACAGGCATGACCTGGGTATTTCCTTTCTTAGCAAGGTGTAGTAGCCCCCATATTTGGATTGGAGGTTAGGGCCAAGGTTTTGTAAGAGAGGGAGCTGTTCTGTGTGTATGCCAGTGCTCTTCACATAACCACCACAAGATCAGAGAATAGCCTGGGTTGGAAAGAACCTTAAAGATCATCTATTTCCAGCCCCCTGTCATGGACAGGGACACCTTTCTCTAGATCAAGTTGCTCCATCTAACTTGCACTTAAACACTTCCAGGGATAGGGCATCCACAACTTCTCTCAGCAACCTTTTCCAATGCCTCACCATTCTCACAACAAAGAATTTTTTCCTAATATCTAATCTAAACCTACTGTCTTCAAGTTTGAAGCCACCCCCCCTTGTCCTGTCACTACATGCTCTGGTAAAAAGTCCCTCACCATCTTTCTCATAGGCTTACTTCAGGTCCTAGAAGGCTGCAATTAGGTCACCCTGAAGCCTTCTCTTTTCCAGACTGAACAATCCTAATTCTCTCAGCCTTTCCTGATAGGAGAGGTGCTCCATCCCTCTAATCAACTTAATGGTCCCCCTCTGGACTCGTACCAACAAGTCCATGTCATTCCTGAAAACCATCCTCGCTCAAAAAGTACTGCACTAGCAAAAACTTGTGTTCTTTGTCAAGTAAAGTTTGTCTGTCACTTTTACAAAAAAGCCAAAATAAGAGGAAGTATGAATGTTAGGGAAGCCTGCCTTTGCCATTGACACAATGCTGTCATTTGTGCTTTAGAAAGCTGGGTGCTTGGTCAAACCATAACAGCAATGGGCAGAACATTTTCTCCTTCACCATTCAGAATGTTCCTCTCCATGACATAGTTGGTTCATTGCGCTGTGAACATTTTTGTGTGCCTATGTAGCATAAACAATAGCTTTTGTGACAGACATGCCAATATGTGGATGCAGGGAACCATTTATCACCTAAAGTCTCCCAGCTGAGAAATACAACCTGGCTTTGAGTCCTAATGCACCCGGGCTCTTGTCAGAGCTTCTGTAAGGTCTAGGGTGATATTAATCCTATTCTATGCAGACTTTTTTGTACTGGTCCCTGGTTCTTGTAGCACACAGCTGGTGTGGACATCATAGGTTGCCTGAAAATCATGTCGTATTTTTCACATCTGCAGGCAGATGACTATGCCCTGATCTGCCTTTGAGCTGACTGAACAGGTCGTAAGAAACCACAGGGCATGACATGAGCAATGGCCAGACATGACAGGATAGCAGTGTGAGATTCCAACCAAAGCTACGTACAGCACCTTGAGGAAGGGATGGATTTCACAGATGGTTAGACATGTGCAATAACCAGACTTCACAGATAACTGTAAGAGAGAGTTGGAAACCTTCCAGGGAGTGGAATCTTGCAAGACCTACAGTGCCTACATAAGAGTACCAGTAATCATAATATCATAGATTATATTGAATAGGAAGGGACCCATCATGATCATGGAGTCCAACTCCTGCCCCTGCGCAGGACACTCCAAGAGTCACACCATGTGCTTGAGAGCATAGTCCAAACATTTCTTGAAAGCTCTCAGGCTCGGTGCTGTGACCACTTCCCTGGGAACCTGTTCCAGTGCTCAATCATCCTCTGAGTGAAAAACTTCTTCCTGATATCCAACCTAAAGCTCCCCTAACTCAGTTTCATGCTGTTTCCTCAAGTCATGTCTCTGGTCATGAGACTGAAGAGATCAGCACCTGCCTCTTTGTTTCCCCTCGTGAGGATGTTGACGACCACAATAAGGTCTCCCCTCAGTCTCCTCTTCTCTAGGTTGAACAGACCAAGTGACCTCAGCCACTCCTCACAAGGTTTCACCTCCAGACCCTTCACCATCTTTATTGCCCTCCTTTGGACTCTCTAATATCTCAATGTCTTTTTTAAATTGTGGTGCCCAAAACTGCATACAGTACTCAAGGTGAGTCATGCAAGGTCAAGAACATCTACATATAATTATCAGAAGTACAGAATTTGGATATGGATGTAGCCAGATTTTGATTGAGAAGGAAAAAGTAATTAGAGTTGTCTTGTTTATTTGGGAGGAGACTAGGGTGGAGAAAGGAGGGTCAAAGAATGGGAAAAGAGCTAATAGATATAAATGACGTAAGCACAGTTGTCCATGGGTACCTGCCCTTTATCACTACAGCCTGGAGCAGGACAATTAAGCAAACCTGTTGTTGTGATCATACCATGCATGTCTAACTTGTTTCCAGAGCCAGGGGGCCCGGTGTGCATTCAGTTGCCAGCAAGAAAACACCCAGGATGGACAAACTGAGCATCCCAGCATCACCGTGTCAGTATCTGTTCCAGTCCTGATGGTATCAACATCTCCCTGTCAGCTGAATATCATTATTCATGACACAAATGTTGATTACGTACTTTGTAACAGATTGACTACCCTCCTTCAAAATGTTGTGTGTGTTTTACTGACTCATCTTGGGAAGTTTCTTGTTACTCAGCCAAGATGTAATGGAGAGAGCAACAACAGTCTCCAGGCAGGGGCTGTAGGATGAAGCCTGCAGTTGCCCCTTTGAGGACTCCAGACAGAAATGCACTGAGAAGCTGAGGTAATTTTAATGCTGCTTCCTTTGGATCTTCATGGCTCCAGCTAATCTAAATTACAGCAAACCCCAGGACAATGAACTTGCCAGACTACATAGTGAACAGGATTCAGAAATTACCTGTTCACATTTACCCCACTGCTTTTGATTTCACAGGTTTTGCTAGATTAAATAGAGAAAATTTTCCCATTGCATTTTCTGTATCTTTCTACTACTTTTTAGTACCCGAGAGCTATGAAGAATTCGGAGGCCTACACCACAAAGATTTTGAACGTCAGCTGAGCACGTAGGTCTTACAACATATCGTGTTCATTATTGCACCCCATATCATGCATTCTCCTTACAGCACTCCATTTCCAGAGAGCTGATCTTGTTCATTGCCCTGCTTACCTGCTTGTCACAAAATGGGGTCTGGAGGGGGAGGACGAGGCCATCCTGTCTCAAATATTGTTTGTATATGGGAACCTAGGAGTGTAGTTCAGTGGGAGGAGCCTTGAATAGGGCTTTTTTCCTGTGTTTCTCATTCAGTTCCTGTGACTCAACCACTCCAAGTGAATTCTGGTCCCAGAGCTCCAGCTTCTGTGCCTGCAGTTCTTGAGGCACACTCAGGGATGAAGCCTGCATCACCTCTTACCCGCTTGTCCCTTGTCTCCCTTTGAGTTCTGGCTTGGGTTATGCAGTGTGCTATGAATGCCATTTGGGTATAGAACCTGTTCACCACTAAGAATGAGATAAGAAAGGCATTGATGATGATAGGAACTGAAACTCGAGAGGTCCAAAGTATATCGCCACCTTAGCCCAGGATTCTTTGCATGTCTTTAGCTAAACTGTCTGCAAAGTGGAAATAACATAACCCTGCCTTACTAGAGCACTGATAATATAGAAAGAGCACAGTAATGTCATATTTACACCTTTAAGAGCAGAGTAGGAGAACCTGAGCTCTTCCATATGTGTCACACTGAATGTCACCCTTTGTATGCAACATTGTTAGCAAGTGTCCCTGCAATTGCCTGAGTCAGCTTTCTTTGTTTGAATGAATTCTTCTGGATGGTGGATTACATGCAGCTTATTTTATCAGGCTTTCCTAGCCTTTCTGACAGGGTAATTAATAGCAGCACACACGCAGCATTGGTAGGTTTTGCATGGCTCTTATTGAGAAACACTTGAAATGATTAAACATTTTCACCTGAAGTCCTGAGGACTGAGTCTAGAGGATGTTAATAAAATCAATTGAACAGAGTGAAAAGAATCCCAGGGAGGGCAAGACCTTTCCTTCTGGCAAGCACAGGTATTGTGCAAGTGAATGTGCTGTTCTGACAGAGGAACAGAAGCAATGGAGTAAAAAAGACACTTGTTTTCCAGACAGAGAATGTCCTGGTCCTCCATTTACTTTTTCATGCTCCAATCTTACTGGCATGCCTCAATGCCAGGATTGAGCCATGTGGACCAGAAAGTTTGCTCCTGCTCTGCAAGAAAACTTGGTGTTTTCTTTCACAAGTCAAGTAACATAAATTCCACCAACATTTTCGCTGCGATTTCTTGTGCTGTTGCATTACTGGGCATGTATTAACACTGAGGAAGAAATGCTTACGAGTTGTAGGTTCAGGATGTACTTCTCATTGTAGTAACTGATGTCTGAGAGACTGGTAAAATAAGCTCTACAGTTCACTCTGAAACTGAGTTTATTATTCTACCATTCAAGAGCTTGGATAAATTCTGGTCACAGGTTTTATCTGAGGAAATGATTAGCCTCCTCAAGAGACAGGCACCTTCATGCTTGATGTGAGACATGGAATAATACATGGAATTGGGGGAAGGTAAAAATACTACAGATTGAGTGTTGATGGGAATTGAGTGTGTGTCAGCTCAGAGCCATTCTCTGATCTCTACTAGTGTCCAGCAAAGTACAGCAAAATTAATTCTGCTCTGCAAGTACCAGGAAGATGAGGAAAGCATCATGAATAAATGAAGATGGACAAGGAAACCTACAGTAACTAATTTTTTTTAAATGACGGTTTCTGCAAATGTCTGCAATCATGCTCTCTCTCTTTCTCTCTGTTTTTGTGTACTCCTGCTGATTTTACTCTTCCCTCTCATCAGCAAATTCTTTTTCTTGGTGTTTTCTAGAGGAACTGAGAACTCAAAAGTGCTGGCCAAGAGGCCTGAAGTTAAAGGAGAGGTTCTGTTCCCCTTACCATGGCAAAAGACAGGCTTAGTGCTTATTCCACAGAAACACTTCCACTTGGAAGACAGAGAACATGGGAGAAAGTGGATTCCCAGATTGTGGAAGTGCCTCAGTTCAAGATTACATGAAGTCACATCTAATAATTATTATGCTCAACACTTTTGCATCCCGTGTTGTATTCTTATTATCAAACATGAAATATATTCTTTTGCAGCCATTAGTAAGGTCTGAAAAATGTACATAATTTAATTCTAAGGCTGTTGGACTGAAAAGGTCAAGATAAGAGCTTCTGGAGGGGAAAGAGAAGGAGAAGAGGAAAAGGCGATTAGCAACCTATTTTAATACTTTAGGCCACATATGAAATTTGTTATTTATGTTCTTTCTTGATAAGGATAATAAGGGTTGTTTACATTACTCAGGGGTGCCACACAAAAGGGCTGCCAGGAAGGCTGAGAAAAAAGAGGGCTTCATGGATGAAGTACAGCTCCAAAGGTTCAAACTATTAGCTCTAGGGTATGCCAAGGGGCATGTGATCTCGTGCAGCTGTGTAGTGGTTTTGAGGGATGTGTGGCATGCAAGTGGTAGACTTTGAAGAGGGATTTGGATGCTTTTGAACCATGTTTTAATATTATTCCTGCACAGTTCTGTGGTTTCAGAAAGTTCAGAGAAACAGAATAACTTTGAAGAGGCTTAAAACTAAACAGTCGGGTGTGTTGGTTTTGGGTTTTTTCATAATTTACCCCAGATCTCAAAGTGTTTTAGATATTCTGCAGATAGGTAAGAAGGCTGGGGGATGATTCAGCAATTTTTATGCACATTAGCAGCCTCAACACTAAGGCTTACTCTTCTCTGAGGAATTTATCATCTCCCTAGAGAGGGGACAACTAAAAAAAGAAATACATGAAAATGATGGTGTGGGAAAACTTAGCTATGTCTCTGTCAACCAGTGTCTCCTAGCTTGATCTCACTTTGTTGTTAATTTCTATATTTATATTTGGCATCTTTCTGAAGTGTTTCTCCTCACAATGGAAGCACAAATCACTTTAATTAACAAGAGTAGCAGCCAAAAAAACAACAAAAAAAAAGGAGCTAGCACTTCTTTGCTGTAGTCAAGAGCTCTTGAAAATCTTGTCCTTGATGTTGTTTTGGCTGAACAAAAATTAGATGCATAATCACTGTAAGACTTGATTGACTTCATCATTCTGTCTATTACACTGACGAAAAGTACATGGCAGGAATTCTTAGCCTCGTACTATTTTGTTGCCACATACACATATTGCTAAATAGATGAGCAACATCTCCTTGACTTGGCCATCTATCACTGAGGGCGTTGAAATGTCTGAGGTAGTCCACAATAGTTTTGGCATGATGGAGAAAAAAATCCTTCCTGTTGATGTAAAATCTCTCTCAGGCTCAAAACCTTTGGTGAGTTCTGATGCTCATCTGCAGCCATTCAATGAGCATGAATTTAAGCAACCGTCTTTCTAACCTCAGATAACAACTCAACGTGGGATGCTGTCCCCCTGGCCACACAGCAGCTACCAGGTTCCAAGAGACCATGAAGGCTTCTGCAATCACAAGGAGACAACAGTGAAGGATGTAGATCCTATGCCAGCAGAGAACAGTGCAACGAGCAAAGCTCTCAGCAAAGGCTGCCTTGTGTGTCATTAAACTCGTAACCTACTGGTTATTCAGTGGTTGCTCCCCAACTCTCCCATAGCAGCCACACTTTTTCTTGTGGGCTCAGATATTTTGAATCATCTTTATTGTCCCCTGACTGTCCAAGGATGGGAAGGTTGGAGATGAATCTTCTTGACCTTGTGATACATGCACCAAAAATTTTTGAGTAGCCAAGAGCCACAGACCACAGAGAGAGAGAAGTAATGGGAGATGGCAGGAAGTCCCTGTATGTGGGGTGAAGGTGGGCAAAAAGTGTGGCAGGGTCTCAGAGAAATTTGGTTTGAAAGCCTCTCTTGGCTTAATTTATTTTCCAGATGAAGGAAAAGGCTGCGGTTATTCAGAACTACATCACCAGCACAGACCTGTGACAGGCACATGGTGTTTTGCCATGGAATTAATTCCTGAACTGCAGATCAGTCCCAAGAGGCAATATTGGAGTCATGGGGTGTCTGAGGGACAGACTTTTGTATCTGTGTTTACTGTTCATACCAAAGCTGAATCAGGATTATATGTAAACAAGGAAGTAAACTGGGTTTCCCCACAGCAAAAGATCAATGTAGGCTGAAGATTTTAAATGCAAGATTGGTCCTGAAAATGAACTTACAACCTTCCTTTAAAAGCCTGCCATCATTCAGAGGTGCTGTCTTGGCATGAACTACAGAGAAAGAAACTGGGTTCTTGCCCTCCCACCTCAACAGATGATCTCTGAGATCTCTAGTACAGAAGCCTGGTGTTGAGTCAATGTATCTTGGTAGAGAAACCAAGATATTTCAAATAGTTGACAATTTGAATGGCTTAAAATCTGCATCTGGGTCTATGGCATTACAGAGCTGTCAGTCATATATAGTTCAGTGCTTGGCAACCATTTTTTTGTTCTTGTGACAAGTCATCCCTTGATTATTTTCCCCTCCTTGGTCACTTTGTCTTTAATGAAATACTATCAACTGCTATTGGGCTTCCCAGACACAAGCCAGACTCTCAGTGCAAACTCAAGTTGTCTTTGTTGCCAACTCTTGCTGGTATCAGGGGGTGTGGGATGGGATAGGCTGCAGGGGAACATGTTCCTTAAGGAGGGGGAGGTGGAGGGGATCAGCATCAAGCAGGCAAGTGCCAGTGGGAGAGAGGAAGCTCCAACAGCCCCGAGTCAGGCGGTACGAACGGAAGAAGGCAGCCAGATAAGACAGGCAGGACAAAGCAGGATGTGAGAGGGAGTCTGAAGCTGGTTGCACACCTGTCAGCTGGCTATTAGAGCTGAGGAGGGAGACTCAGGAAAGGAGAGCACCTCAGGATGGCTGCAAGTGCAGGAAGATCAGAACAGACAACTCTGCCTTTTGACCAGCAAATGGGCAGAGCAGGAACAAAGTAAGCTGTAGAAGACACAACGCAAATGCAGTTACCTCATCTGGCAAGAACCAGAGGTATTGCTGGAGATGGGACTTGAGAAGAGGCAGAACACAGCTGGATTCCTTTCTCTCAGCTGGAGTCCAACCACAGCAGACTCCAGCAGCATCCTCTGGAGTTGAGGCCTGGCATATAAACACATTAAGAGTGCTGTTCATGGGAGCAGTACAAACAACCCAGGGGGCTGGCTCACAGCTCCCATCACTCTCACATGAAACTCTGTTTATATCTTCCTACACAACCAAATGAGCGGTGATTAACAGACACAGGCCGTTTGGAGCACCACAGACTAGGCTTGGTGTTAATTAAAAAGGGATGGAGAGGAAAAAAGAAACGTTTTCCAGCTCCCCCTTGTGCCTCTTCTCTGTCTTTTGTTTTGTTCTCAGTTTTGCTGACAGCCTCCATGCCCTGCCTCCCAGCAGTGATTTAAAGGTTATTTGATTATACGAGGACTGTTTTGTCTTACAAGCCAAGCGTCATCCCCTGGGAAACAGGAGATGCTAGTGCTGCAAGTTCATGCCTGTATGCCTGCAGTTGATGGTCCACATCAAGTCCCAGGTCCTGGAACCACGTTTGTGTGTGAACGTGCACATATGTGTGCAAGTGCACACACATATCAGAAAGTTGAGTTGTGAGCCCTGCTGGTTTGGGAAGAAAAAAAAAAAAAGAAAATCAGAAAAAGGTGAATCCTAATACACAGATTAAAAAAATATCAACAACCAAAAAGGAGGACAGTTAAAGGTGTCTGGTATTTTTATTTCGAGGCCCCAGAGGACGCATAGCAGCTGGTGTTGAGCCCTATTCTTTACAGGGCTGCTTGCTCTTAAGGCTCATGCCTTCATCTTTCTCTCACCAGAAAAAACTGTAGCCAAGAGGGGAGATGGGGGACAGGAATCTGAGGTGAAAGCAGAGACCCTACAGAAGAATCACTTTGACACACCAGGTCTAATGCTGCAGCACCTCCTCCCCCCGTCCCCTCCAAGTGCCCAGCATCAAGAGGAATTCAGTAGGCTACGTTGCACTCCAACTATTCTCCGCAGTGATTTAGGGCTCTTTCCATTTTTTAATTCCCTCCTGCTGCCTTGCCCTCTTTCAGGGTCTGTGCCATAAGCACAGTGCCTCTTCGCAGGGCTGACTCTCCCCGGCTCCAATGCAGAGGCTGCAGTGAGAAATGGCTGTGCATTGCTGAGCAGCTGGAAGCAGTTATTAACTGAATTTGGCATCCAAGCTGAACTACAAATGCATCTGGGTGGCTTGAATTGTTCTTAATTATATTTTTGTTTTATTGTTTTCATTTCGAGCTGTGCTCTGCCACTACTCACTGTATATCTCTGTGCTGTACATTTTCTTTGCTTCCAGACCAGGGTAATTGCTCCTTGTCGTGCTGTGTTTGCCATTTTAATTTTTTATCATCTCAGTTACTTTCTTTTCTTTTCCCCTTTTGATTATTTGGTTATGTCATTCCCATTTGCCCTGACATTTCAATAAATTCACGGCTACATTATCTTTGTCCCTAGAGCTGCAGTTTATCCCTCTCTTTCTAATGTCTCTGTCTCAAAGCTGGATATAAACTGTTTATTTTTTTGCTAACAGCTTCCCTTTTCGGCTGAGCAGCAACCAGCATCAGAGCAGCGTGCTGGGCTGGAATCCTGGAGCCAGAGTGCCCCCTTCCAGAAATACTGGGAAATAACACAGCTCCTCTTAAGGGAAGAAGCAAAGCCAGGCAGGACTCCGCATCTCAGCGTCTAGCCACAGGCTAATATATCCTGATGCTTAGATTAGACTAGCTAAAAGGATACTGCTGAAAATGGCGTGTAAGGAAGTGAAGTTTTTGGAGTACATTTCCAGGTTTAGGGAATGCCCTTTATCTGCTGAATTTTGCACTTCCCTCTCTCCTTCAGGTGCTTATTTTTTCCTCTGTCACACTTGCATTCTGACCCCTTGAGCTAAGAGCTCAGAGGAAGCTCTACACTGGTGGTGGATGGGGGAAGGAGTGCACTCCTGTGCACTCAGGTTCTGTGTAGAAAAGCAGCTAGTTCTCTTTGGTCAAGGTTTTGGGCTTTGAGCTTTGGCAGGCACTGACAAATTTTCCTCTATACGAGTGCTTTGAGCTGGCCAGTCCTCCTTACGCAGGGAACAGCCCCTCTCGCAGCATCATTGGAGAAAAGGAAACTCGGAGGACCTTATTACTCTCTGCAACTACCTGAAAGGAAGTTGTGGGCTGGTGAGAGTTGGTCTCTTCTCCCAAGTACCAAGCAATAGAAAAGAGGAAATGGCTTCAGGTTGCACCAGGAGAGGTTTAAATTGGGTATTAGGAAAAATGTCTACAGAAAGGCTGATCAGGCACTGGAACAGGCTGCCCAGGGAAGCGGTAGGATCAGCACCCTTGAAAGTGTTCACGAAAGTGTAGATGTGGCACATGGGGACATGCTTTAGTGGTGGACCCGGCAGAGTTAGGTTAATGGTTGAACTTGATGACCTTAAAGGTCTTTGCCAACCTTAATGGTTCTATGATTCTATGATTCTTATGATTCTATGATCAGCAGGGTGGCATGAATGGAGCTGTTCAGGGGCCTCATCTCCAGCTGCTGTGGAGCAACATCTGGCAGCTCAGTTTAAAGGGGCAGATGAAAGTGAGTTTTGAGTGAGTTGTTGGCCTTTGGGCAGAAGCAGGGTGGCACAAACAGCTGCTCCAGACCAGTGTCTCTGGGGCAGACTCAGGATGGATAGCTGCTGGGTGGAGAGGTAAGTGGGACAGAGGAGTATGCTACTCACTTAACCTGCCTTTTTTTTTGGCTGAATAGTGTCACCATTCCCTGAAGCAGGATCCTCACAAATCGTTTGGTTTCTGTACCAACAAAACGACTGAGACATTGAGCTGTGGTTTGATGTGTGAGTTCACTCCAGCAGCCCTGTGTATACAGACCTTTATAAAGTGCTTGTATTGGAGACCATTCAAAGTTAGACACAGAGACACACCTTCATTTAAAAACTCTCCTCAGTGGAGGTGAGGCTATGGTCATACCTTTATCAAGAGGAAACATGAATGGAACACACTGTCCATGATTCATTCGAGGGAGGTATGAACCCATTCATAACTGTAACACCAGGTTTAAGGTGAAGTTAACAATATTATGCAATCCTTTTTAAACGTTGTTCTTACTGTTATTAAAATTCATTGAAATATATAATGGACCATCATTTTTCTTCAGGGTACTCCTTTTAGACTTTAATAAAGTTCTAGTGCATTAACAAGTTGAATGACTTGAGTCTTGACCTTTCTTATATCTTTTCAGATACTCTGGTAGTTATGTGTTTAAGTTCTGTGCAGGAAGGTCCCTTGCTAATATGTGGCAGCTCTTCAGCACTTTGGGAAACACACAGGCTGCTGTCAAGGCTCTCCCAGAAGCCAGCTAATGGAAGAGGAATGGAAGCCCATGGTAGTCACACGTGGTAAGTACTGTGCTATGCAGCAAGGGAAGCTCAGACAGAGACAGGGACATGACGTGTCCAAGAGCACACAGCAAGTCAAAGACAGACTAGAGACTACCCCACCTGTTCCTCTCTAGGCCTTGCCTTTACTACACCACTTTATGCTTTTGAGCCATAGCTGCAATAACACTGGGAATGTGACCCACAGCCACGCACTTGCACTCATCCAGGTCTCTGCACTTCCAGGCTGGCCAGCTAGAGCAGCACCACAGCTCTGAGGCGCTGACGCTGCTGCCTCGGGTGGAGGTGCACATTCCTGAGGGCTGCACACTCCTGACTGAGAGCACCTTTCCATCCATGAGCCAGCCCCATGACTGCCGACTCTGAGCACACACGAATGAATGCATGTGCTGTGCCGGGAGAGCACGGGCACGGACATATGGCTGCACCCCAGCAGGACAAGGCTGAAGATGATCTCTCCTCTGTGGAAACCTCAGCAGTTGGCATACATCAGGTGATCTGTAAAGTACAAAGTGCTGTGGTTAGGTCACTGGGCTGAACTAGCAACTGGGCCTAAATTATGCCAGTTTGTAAGCCAAGGGGCAGTCATTGCAGTCAGGGCTGCACCAAAAGCAGAGTGGCCAACAGGTCAAGGGACGTGGTTCTGCCCCTCTATTCAGCGCTTGTGAGGTGCCCATCTAGATTACCGTGTCCAGCTCTGGGTCTCCCAACATAAGAAGGATGTGGACCTGTTGGAGTGAGTCCAGAAGGGGGCTATGAAGGTGGCAAGAGAGCTGGAGCACCCATCCTATAAATATTTCTAATGAAATGCTAGGACTAAATAAGGAAACTGTTGTGGCAATAAGGCAAACGTAGCTCTGTCGTAACTCAGACAGCAGTGTTTCTGGCCATTTTGGGGGCTAAGGAAATGCTTACTGCAGCAGCACTTTGAGCTGAGCGTGTTTGAAGCCCAAGCCGCAACTGGAGAGCCGCACCACAGACAAGTACAGCATGGACATCAGGGGCTGCAAGCACTTTGCTCTTCAGGCCCAGAACAATTTTTAAAGATCCTGACCTGGTTACAGACCTGCAGACACCTGTCGGGTGGGAAGAAGCAAACAAAGGGACCTTCTCCATGATTTGAAATAATTATTAGCTGTGAATGTAGTTGTTAACCCTTATTATCCCTGCCCATCCCATGTTTGTCTTCTCCTCCATCTCCAAACGCAACACTCTCTTGTCTTGGCTTCAGTGCACTAGGAGACTCTTCAGGGCCAGACTTTCAGTCTGAGCATGGCTCAGGAGTTGTGATGCCTGGGACAGCTGGGGGAGGCTGACCCCCCTGCAAAGCAGCAAAGGCTAAGCCTGCTCGTTTATGCCAAGGAATTTTGGCCACAGGTGTCAGGTAATTCCTGGTATTGCTGGCAGGCAATCCTTCTCGCCGTTCGTAACAGTGCTTTAATTCAGCCCACCTATGCTCAAACAAGGCTCCTGTGCAAGAACAACCCTGTGCAGAGCTTACATGAATTTAGTTACCAAGAAAGCTTTGTTTACAGTGAAGTTAAAAAGTGACACCCCACTTTGCCTCAGAAAACATTGGAATGACCCCTCCTATGGTGAAGCACCCATATGAAAAATGGTACTTTTAGGCCCAGATTTATCACAGCATTCGCTATGTGCAGATAAATTAAAAGTGAGCAGCCATTGAGTGACAGAACCGGGTTTCCTGATGTATCATTATTGTAGCACAGTGCTTCTGTGAGGCACATGGCAAGTTACTGTAAATAATTATATAATCACAGAATCAGAGAATCATTTATGTCGGAAAAGACCTCCAACATCATCAAGTTCAACACTGCCAAGTCCACCACTAAACCATGTCCCCAAGTGCCACATCCACACCTCCAGGGATAGTGATTTCATCAATTCCATGGGCAGTCTATCCCAATGCTTGACTACCCTTTCAGTGAAGAAATTTTTCCGAATATCCAGTCAAACCTCCCTTGGCACAACTTGAACTCTTGTCCTGTTGCTTGTTACATGGGAGAAGAGACTGACCCACATCACTACAACCTCCTTTCAGGTTGTGATGAGGTCCCTCCTGAGCCTCCTTTTCTCCAGGTTAAGCAATGCCAGCTCCCCCAGCTGCTCCTCATAACACTTGTGCTCCAGACCGTTCACCAGCTTCATTGCCTGGACTTACTACAGCACCTCAATGTCTTATAGTGAGGGGCCCAACACTGAACACAGGATTCAAGGCGCGGCCTCACCAGTGCCAAGTAGAGGGGGACAATCACTTCCTGCTGGCTACACTATTTTTGACAAAGGCCAGGATGCCATTGGCCTTCTTGGCCACCTGGGCACACTGCTGGCTCATCTTGAGACAGCTGTCAACCAACAGCCCCAGGACCTTTTCCACCTGGGAGCTTCCCACAAATTCCATGAATTATGGAAATCATGAGTGAATTCTCCTTGTGAAATGTAAGAACCAGCATTAACTCAGCAGTTTTGTTTACACTCTTATAAAGGGACTAAAAGGACAGATGCTCCCCTCCAGATGTGCGTGGAGGGGAGTCAGTTTGACCCTGTGCCAAACTAGCAACAAGGGGGAGCCTGTGCACGGGCCCACAGAGGGCAAATGCACACTGCACAGTAGGAACCAGGGCTGCCAAGCCACACACACCGTTAAGCAGTATGAGAGGAGGCTGGAGAGGTTGCCATTGGGCAAGGATAAGAAGGTGAAAGGAAAAAATCCTTCATGCACCGTGGACTGAGCTCTGCACCCTAAACCAGCCAGAGGTACTGGTTTAGACATCGTGGAAATGCAGCATTGTTAAATTATTTGTGCCATCTGCCACTGGGGATCCAGGTGCACATTGGGTTGACCATTTATCCACGTGTTTTGTCTATCCAGGAGTGTTGTGCAGAAGAGAAGTCAGCTACCAGGATGCCCTATATGTACACAGATCTGGGTTGCTTCCTGGGGCTTCTGCATAAGCAGAGGGAAGGGGATCAAAGGGTACTTGAGGTTCTCCCCGAGATCCTCCCTTATTCTGGACTGTGCAAGAACCAAGTCAGGCTCCAGCCTACATCACAGACAATCTTCAGCTGTGTTCTGGCAACTGAACCTGCTGAAGAGGCATGTAAGAGGGCATTAGTGGCAGCCTCATTCTATACAGCTTTACCACTGCAGCTAAGCCAGGGCTGCCTGCACGAGGTCTGTGGAGTATCATTACGATGGAGAAGAGCTGTTGTACAGCAGCGGTCTAGCAGCAGACCTCTCTCGATGTGCTTCATTTTGAGCTGCAGCTGGGGCAGATAAGCTTTCACCATGCCGTATTTTTCTCCACCTTTGTACCACCTCGATGGTGTTGCATGGAATGATTTGAGCCACGATCTTCTTAAGCTGGGATAAAGGGGAGGAGAGGGGTGGGTGGGCAGAGAGAAGGGCCCTTTGAGAAGATACCCCCCCCATCAAGTTTTAAGCATGTAACTTCACAAGTAACCCCCTGAGGGTCCTCCTCCAGCCAGAGGCAAAGGCAATCCTGGAGCACAATGCAGGGGAGCAACTGTCAAGGATAACAATGCAGCCTGCCATAGGGATTCAGGCCAGGAATGAGACAGAAGAGTTCAGCCCCCTGTCACCACAACCTCTGCCTTCACACAGAACTAGGGTAAGCATTTACAGCAAGTATAAACTGTTCTGTGAAGGGACCTGGCATGGCAGGAGTGAAGTTTTTTTGGCGTGGGTGGGCATGTCTGTTCCAAGTAACCAGGAATGTGCAGCCTTGCAGCCTACACACACACCTGCTCAGCTCTTCTCTCTCTCTCTTGCTGGTGATGTGGCTGTGTCCTTGACCAACTTTCTTGCCCAGCAAGCAGTCTCCACTGTGCTTTTAACAAGCTGTCCATTGCAGCTCAGTCACCTGCCAGGGGTGGGAGTCTCCAGGCTCTCCTCACACCTGGATGTTCCCCCCTCCCCACTCCAAACTTCAACCCTAAAAGAAATTAATTAGAAGAAAAATAAGGTATTCACTGACAAAGGCTCTAGCAGCTGCTCGCTGTACCCAGCAAAGAAGAGGAAGTGCCAAATACTTCCTTGTAGGAACTGTTTCTGTAATCAAAGTGCTCTGCGGTTGAGCTGCAAATGCCAATTCCCTCCCACCCAACACAGCTCCTGGGTCACGAGCCAGAACAGGAGGTAGCTGGTTGCCCACACCCTCGTCAGTTTACACTTTCACACAGCAACACTCATACCTCTGTTTTCCTTGTGACATTCACCATTTCCTGGTGGAGTGAGGACAGAGCCAGGCCAGGCTGCTGCTGTGAGCACATTCATACTCAAGCCAGCACTGCAACTCAGAGCCCAAGCAAGATTCCCATGAAGAAGCACGAACGCTTCATGTCCCCATCCCCAGATCATCTTGCCAAACTGGGAGGGTGGGAGAGTGGTGGGAACAGAATCATGTTTTTGCTGGGAAGTGTCCCTCCTGTCCCCCCACCATTTGCTGTGGTAAGGCTCTTACAGCCAAACAGGGAAAACTTACTCATGACCCATCCAGAGGATCCCAGCAAAAACTGAAAAGAGGACCAAGGACCTCCCAGGCCCTGAAACCTCTGTGGCTCGCAGCACTGTTCACAGGGCTCAGACTTCGTGGCAACAAGAAAAACCATATGCAAACATGCCACCAGAGAAAACGTGCCAAGAAAAAAAAGCATTTTTGAGCTGTTATTTTTTCCAGTGCCGGTCAGTCATAATTTTGGGGTTTGTGCATGTGCTTTTTTTTAAACACCAATACAACATTACCTGGAAGAGCTTCTCTTATCTCCTAAAACAGTGCATGCTCCAAACTACAAAATAAAGCTGGAAAAATCCAACAGATCTTTGCCCTTCAAGTTCTGTTTCCCATCTCTCTCTATTAAAACCTGAAGGTTTGTCTTAATTAAACACTATCCTTTTTTTTTTTAATCCTCTACCATATCCTTTTTTCAGTTACAAAGTTATATTCGCCAAATTAATGCAGTGTTTGAAGTAACTATACCCAAAAAAGTCCTGTAACTTGTAGCAAATGAAGTGCACCAGAAAACCCCATCCAACCACCTGGCAAGCCAGACCAGGATCACAGGCAGACCGAGATGCTGGCTCTCTGCCACTGCGCACCAGAGCAGCCCCCGTGACCTTACAGCAGCTGATGTTCTCATCCATTTCTTCTGCTCTGTTCATCTCAGCGTGCTGTCCTCCCCACCAGATTTCGTACAGAGAAATAGAAAGGACACGGGAACACAAGTTTAGCTTGCTGACATAATGCCCATATTTAATCTTTTAAAACAAGAACAAAATCAAGAATAAAATCAAGAATAAAAATTTCATTTAAGTCATACAGTACATTAATCTTTCAGCAATGACCCAATCTACAGTACTCAAATGCCTGGCATGAAGTCTATTATCTCAGCATTTAACAAGTGTATAACCAGTGACACAGTAAAAGAAGAGCTCACAATACACAGCTAACACAATGAGTTTAGATTTCCTTCTAAGAGTCCAGCTAGTGTTTGTAATACATGGGTCACTTTTGAACCATACTTTAATCAGCTTTTTGTTCAGTCAATCTGTTTGGGGCTTTTTTTTTTCTGTTATGTGAGTTTTTCCATTATGTACAGGAAGATTATTTCAAATGAAATTGCACAAGTTAGAATATCTACCTATAGGCATACATGGTCAATCTAACTAAAAAATTTAATAAGCAGTAATTACTCAGTCCTGGTTATACATTCCTAAAGGCTTAATAATACAGTTTTAAGAAGAAAGAAAAATAAAACAAAACACAACAAAACACACTTGTAGGGTGGCAATCTCTGTATGAAGCCTCCTCCCCTCCCAAAACAACCAAGGGTTAACTGTACTTTCCATGTGTGAAATGGGATCTACAAAGAAGTAATTTCAGCTCCTAAATAATATAAAACATGTGACTGTGTCCTTTCTAAAGTCTGAATGGTTCGATGCGTAATTCAGTGAAGCTCTCAAAAAAAAGCTCAAAATAATACTGGTAGGATGCAGACTGTTAACAGAAATTAGGACAATATGCCTAGATAGTACATTTGGGTAGCAAAACCGTATGTATTAAGGGGCCATTATGCAGTGGTTAAAGCAGCTTAAAGCAGGACAGCTCTCCTGCAGCAGCTGCAGAGGAGGGGAAAGGGTGGGATCTTTTGCTCCTTAGTCAAGGCTACAGCTGAATTTTGCCCACCTCTTACTCAAGCACCTGCCCTCTTCCTGCTCTCAGCCCCTTACTCCTTTCTGAGGGGGAATATCCAGCCCAAAGACAACCTCAGTATGGCAGGGTGCAAGCCACCCCTCTAGCCATCCCAACTCCTGATGCTCAGGGACAGGCAGAGGTCTGCTCCTGCTCCACTGCAGGCACGAGGGCTCCCTTCAACCCACTGCAGAGCAAACAGGAGCTTCTGCAGTCTGGCAGCTTTCTGGGTCTTGGCGTCGACTACCACGTCCATCTCTCTGCAGTAACACACGGAGAGGTCCCTCCCTCCAGAGCAGTGTTAACAAACACTACAGACCCCGAAAGCGACCTTTAAGGCGAGTTAACTAAACACAAGGGTGATGGAGCATCTTCTTCCCACATTAGCAAAACAGAAACATAACTAATTAACGCAACTGCTTTGACTTCTTTCAATCTCTCTTTTCTGGTGCCAGGTCTTGCTACAAATGGAGGAAAAAAAAAACAAAAACAAACCAACATAGAGAGCCATTTTCCTAGATGGAAAAGCAGCAGAATTTTAAGCCTTAAGGATCTGCTTTGTAATTTGCTACTGGCATAAACAACAAAAAAAAAGTCCCATTTGTTTGGTTGTTTTTTGTGGTGTTTTTTTAAGAAAAAAGGTCCAGACCATCCAGTGCACCTTCTCTGCACATCACACACACTCACATGCACACGCACCAACAGAGAGCTCCAGAAGAACAAGCATGAGAACCACAAAGCCCAGATGGTGAAAAGACATGGGGAAATCTCACTTTTTTTTTTTTTCAATTCTCATTTAGCCATGAAGCAGCAAAATGATGTATTGCAAGAAATAAACAGTCACAGAACACACATACACCCAAACGCAACCATGGATACATTTTTTCCATTTTTTTTTTTTCTGATACATGCTGTTATTCATCTGATAATTTCTTTCTGGCTGTGCTGAAGTTTTTGAAGAGCATCTGGTGCTTCTTTAACTTTTATCAGAATGCAAGAATCTCAGTGGCAATGGACAATCAATCTCATTGGTGCCGCAACCAACCATCTCCACTTGAGATTCTCTACAAGCCCCTTTTGGAAGTTGAATCCGACTCTGACTCTTTAGTGCCACTCTTGGTTGTGGTTTTTTTTTTTTTTTCAAATTAACAAACACAGCATATTAATGCAAATTTGATATTTTCTAAAAAATGCTCAGATAATTAGTTCAGCAATATGCAAAGTGCATCTATTTGGTTCTTTCCATAGATCGCCTTCTGTTTTAAGTTTAAATTCCTTCACAGTTTAAAATATTGTGAAGAAATTATATGTATACTTTATGTATAGAACTATTTATATACATACACATATATACACACAACTCTGTACTTTATATAGTCATAGACACTCACTACTTAACTATTTATATTATATACACATGGCATGAACACACGCTCAGTGAAGAGTTGGTGCAGGCTGAAATCATTCCATTGCATTTAAATGGAATAACAGCAGTGAAACCATGAGTGAGTTATCAAGAGACACAGACATACATCTATTAGATAAGTGAAAGACCAATTAAATCAGCTCTTCCATTTTCCTATTAGCACAGGATTGCTCCCACCCCATTCCATGCTCTATATGCACATAGACAGTTATTTTGCATTCAGTTTACGTGAGAGGGCAGTGGTGGTTCTTTTTTTCTAAATGAAAGAATAGTCCATATTTACTCGGGCTCATTGCAACCTCTTCTGCAGAAGTGTGGCACAGCTGGGTCTGGATGCCTTGGAGGACTCCGAATGCTGTGCCGCTGTTAGCTGAAAGCACCTGCCAAAGCTTTATTGCATGGTTATGGGACAGCTATCAACTGTTCACAGTCTGTGAACTCTCTCCAACAAGTGGTACAACTGTATAAATACATATTTTAGCACAAAACAGTTTAACACGAGGCAAGTCCAAGTACAAATTGAGACCTAAAGGCCTATGGGTGAACTTTAAAGGCCAACAGTTCTTCAGAGTGCATGTTGTTTAAGGAACGCAAGTCGGGTAGTTTCAAAAGAAGTTTTGTGAAAATAGAGGCTTCGTTTGGGTGGTTTTTCATAATTAAGGTCCTTAATGCACGGATTAGTGTTTCCTGAAGTGCCTCCACAGAATTGACATTTTCTATTCCGGAGCGATCTAAATAAAAGAGCAGGGTGAGGAGGAGAGAGGGAGAGAGAGAAATTAAAAAACAGGAGGGTGGGGGTAAAAAACATCCAAAAAAAAAGACTGAACAGATGAAGCTTGCAACATAAAGTCACTGCAAGAATCACTCAACAAATTAACAAGCACAAGAAAAATCAGATACTTAAGCCAGAAGTTTCAAATCCATATACTGAAAGTCTTTCAAACATTATTTAGCACTGTCTTTGCACGTTAAGGAAGCTCATGCCAAACTGGCAGCATTCAACCACCTCTTCTGTAATCCCTTATCCATGTGTCCAGAAAAGGACAGATTGAAGCAAATGCTTAAATATGTTGCTGAATCACAACTTTGAACACAAGGAGAGAGACAGGGCACATGAAAGTAAAAATTCTGACGATTTTTCAAAGCTGGACATAGAATCCTAAACTTCAGCTTGAGGTTTGAGGAAGAAATCCCACTCAGGACAAGCCACACTCATATCTGCGCAATGGGATCCTCAAGGGCAAAGGGAGTACAAGCCTTGATACAAGTGGGCACTATTTCCAAGCATGTTCTGAAGCACTCACAAAATGAAACATGAGGCACCCAAAACCTCCAAACTGAGGAAAAGAAGAATGTCAACATCAAGATAAATATTATGCTTTCACATACTGCACTCACCCCACACCTGAAGCATCTCTTTCAAGAGAGCTGTATTTAAGAACACACCTGGTATCCTTAGGTGGAAACTAAGTAAGCAGCTTAAAAGGATGAATTTTTAAGTAAAACATCGCACCTAATAACCATGAACAATAGCTGTTTTTTTCCAAGCTGTAGCATCTTTTCTTAAATGCTAAGTAAATTCAGTAGGGCACGTACATACCCACGTGACAGACAGGAACAGAAATGTGCTTTGATGTGTACACGTACTTAAGCACTTTGCAGAACTGCGACATGGAATGACAACAGCTTTCTGGAGTAACACCGAGTCAGATCATACAGTCAGAGTGGGAATCCCTTTCTTATGCTGTCAGTGTCAATCCAATCAGAACGCTCAGGTGAACAGAGTCTAGGAAGTCCTCCTGGACTATTCAGTACAGTTCCCTACTGCTATGGGAAAAGTTATTACATAATCCACTTAAGGATGCATCTTGAAGCAGTTAATGTGTTTTGTTCCCTTAGGAAAAGTGTTCCAGAATCTTCTACTGTAACAATTAGGAGCTGTGATTACTACCAAACAATTCCACTCTGTGAAGATTGTCTGTTAGGTTTGATTGCTGCTGTTCAAGATAACGAGTGAAGAGACGTCTCTCTGCCTTTACTGATGAAACAATTATTTCTGCTTCCCCGGTGCTCTGCAAAAGGTTTGCTCTATTCCAAGCAGGTATGACAACATTTGCACAGAATATGTCTGATGAAGTTTCTCAAGAGCTCTGTACAGTGACAATGGTACTACCTTGCCTCTGAAGGTGGAAGAATGCAGTCCAACCTTTCCTGGCTGCCTCGGGCAAGTTAATGTAGCCTCCTCTCCTTCAATTAGTCCAAGTCTTTCTTCTCCCTCTCAGTCTACTTACATTTGCTCCCACTGGCCAGCAGAACATTTTGTTAGTACTACCCCAGTAAGAGAGAATAATAGAGGTAGTGTATTTTATATTCTTCCAGCACAGTGCACCACCCTTAGTTAAGAAATTATCTAGTCTCTAGACCTGCATGACCCACATTCTTTCAGCTGTGCTTCCACCTTGCTTTTTCCTTCTTCAGTGCCCATGATCCACCATGCCATCTCCCCTCCCTCTTCACTGCATCCAGCTCACTGAAGCCAGAGGCGAAGCATTCTTTCAGTTTTGGAATGGTACCAAGGTAATTCCTTAGCACCACCCAAGCAGGACCCTGCCTTTTCTTTCTTTTCCATAGGACATGAAAACAAGAGGATGTACGGAGTTACATGCAGTCCTTGCTACTATCCCTGCTTCTTCTGCACATTCTAAATATCCCTCCTAAGAGTGGTTATTCATCCAGTGTAATGTGGAGATGCTTCTGACAGGCATTCTCCCCACTTGCACAACTCAGAGACTTACTTCTTTTTTTCCATTGGTGGTTTTGGTTATTTTTTAAAGTTTAAGCAACTCAAAGTCTTTTAAGAAGATTTTTAACTCATGCACCATAGTACTTTATATTCTGGATCACCTAATCACCATTCAACAGTCACAATCCTGTCTGCTTCTGGAACTGATATAAATCTTGACTGCTCTTTTCCTTTCAATCTCCTCTTAAATAACTTTTATTCTGAGATGAAGTCTTAATGGCCTATTTCTTCCACCTTCAGTTCTTCTTACATTTATGGCATATTTTGTCTCTGCCTGTATCTCCATGTCATTCTCTCTGATCCTGTTCTTCAATTCTTCCTCCATCTCTAAACTGTGCTCTACCTCCCCTTACGGTAAATGACTCTTTGTGTCACACCCCTCCTTGATCAGTGAGGTGCAGGGGATCTGTCTTTCAAGATCTGTTTAATCAACAGATGCCCACAAACTTTCAGTTCTACAGGCACCTTCTCCTCCTGGCAAGCCCTCACACTGTGAGCATCTTCCCCAGGAGCTCTGTTGGGGGCACTTCTGTTCTTCTCTGGTACCTGCTCGAGCACGAAGCTTGCTCACTTACTCACTTGCACAAAGTAATGACTGCAGCATTTCAATCCAATCACAAGCTACAGAGTAAAATTGACCTGAAAATCTCTGAACTCACAGTAATCACCAAGGTTACTGTTGTGTCTGGAATATGGTCCCCACATCGACTAATGAAGTTGTACTTTATAAAACCCTAAAAGTATTTTGTGAAGATGCCCATGAAGGCTACAATTAGACTGCAGATCACGAGGTAGCTAAGCTGGGCAGCAATAGTGTCCTAAAAAAAATGCGATCTGAAAAATCCTCAGCATCTACACAAGACGCCTGAATACCAAAAACCTTCTCTTTTTGTCTTGCTGCACAGCTCTGACACTACATGCTGCACGTGTTACATACTATCCCTAAGCTAATCCCTACTGGAAGCCAGCAATCAGAGCACTGCTTAAAAGGCTAGGGGGCCTGACTCTATGCTACAAGAACATTTAACAGAACAGATACAGCCATTTACATTAAAAACAGTTGGCACAGAGATTGTGATATTCAGTAGCTGAACAAGCAAGAAGAGCGGCTGTAAGCCTAGTTACACTGGACAAGAAGGGAAAAGTCCTGTCAGTCCTAATTTTAAAGGCTGCCTCCAGTTCTTGTCCAAAAGGATAGAATTTGTAGAGTCTGGAATAGTAACTAATGGTCCAGGTTTCTCTCTGCTACCTCAACATTTTCACTAACAGATTATAGTCCCATGCCTCCTTCACACTGCCATTTGTTCTGGCTCTTGAAGCTCTGTGCCACCCTTCGCTCATTATCATGGCTCGCAGACTGAAGAGGCGACAGCTGCCCCCTCCTGTGCTGTAACCTTTCAGTTTGGCCATGCACAAAGCTGTTAGACTGAACTGTCCTACCTTGTTTAGAGGCTTCACATGCCTACAGCACCATGCCTGGGGTGCCCCTCCCTGATAAAAAAGACATGGGTCTCAATCACTCATGTGAAAGAGGTGCACTTGTTCAAGGACTTGAGCGCTCCCCAACTGCTGGCTTGCTGTCTAAGCAGGCCCTCCGAGCATTCCTGCTACCTACCTCTAGAAAGCTTCTTAAACTGCAAGCAGGGATTCTGCATCTTGTATTCCAGGCATTATATGCAGAGCTAATGTGCCTAATTTGAGGCTTGAGATAATACTACAGAAGTAGGTGCTTAATCCTTCTTTGAATCTGGGCCAGGGTGTTCTGTATTATCCAGGGACTGAAACAAGATAGGAGGCCAGTGAAGATGTTAGTGGATTGGCAGGCCTTTAGTGGTAAGAGGTCACGATGCAGATGACAGGGCTTTCTTGCTGACATGGGCAGAGATCAAACTTGTTGGATTTAGACTTAAGTAAAATACGCAATAAACTTAAATGACAATACTTGGAAGTAAAAATACCACCTCATCTAAAGACTTACGCTGTGCAAGTCAGGAGTAATTTCAGTGATGCTGTTCTGTGAAACTTAGAGAAATCAGACAAATACCACCTAAATAGCCGTGGGGCAGTTATGAGATGTCTTTTTGCATTCTATAGAAAGTAGCAGGAAAATATAAGCCCATTGTCACATTTTTCAAGAGGCAACATTAGAAAGACTAGGTATGTAAAAAAGTAGATTACAGGCTGCTAGTAGCTTAAAACCCACTCAATTGCACTTCAACACGAAATAACAGGCTATACATTTTACAGAAAACTTTTAATACAGAGCCACATCCAAATCTTGACAAAGGTGCAAGTTAACTTTCTCTCCTTACCAGCAGATACCAGGACAACCGCTGTAAACAAACTCATTTCCTCATCGCTAAGTTGCAGGGCATTTAATTTCTCACTAAATTCAAACATCGAGTTGAGCAGATCACCAGCTCCCATTGAATGCAAGTCATCCACACTGTACTTCTTTCCACTCAGGAAGGTGACGGTACGTTCCTTTGCATCAAACAAAGATGCAAATCGTACCATTAAAACCTGGTGAAAGAAAAAAAAAAAAACAAAAAACAAAAACAACAGAAACAGATAAATGCAAGTGCATTTCTAGAAAAGTCAAAGAAAAATATGAAACCTTTTAACATCGTTCAAACTGTCTCATTAACTGCTCTACAAGCATTTTATACAGAAACTGTCAGCATGCTGTTGAGCTGTAAAACACAGTGCAAGCTCTGGCCCAGTAATCTAAGAGAAACAAACGGGTGGCAAAATTAGCCAGTGGATGCAAGGGAGGGGATACAGCACGTGAAAGGGAGGAAAATTAAAATTTAAACCTCGGACAGCCTGAGCCACACAGACCATGTCATTCATAAATACGCCAGTACGACAATTTGCTTAAGCTGCTCAACAGCCAAAGGCATACAGAGCGTTAAAAGAAACATTTTTTGGCCACACTTACGAGTTGCAAAATGAAGGTACCAAACCAGATTCTCGCTTGGCATAAACTGGAGCAGCTCTACAGAAATAATGCTGATTTACACCACCTCATGATCAGGCCCCCTAGGCATTCTTTGGGAAAGTACCATGCCGCATCACTGTACCCACAGGAATGTTAATGAGCTCTGCTAGAAAGTAGCCACATGTGTGGCTTTCAGCTTTTTAAAGACTAGGGAAGCACAGCTTGAGATGGCACCTGGTCTGTAGCAGCTGGGAATACCCCTTTGCTACAAGCACCAGGGCTGGAGCAGCTGATGTGAGCTAAACTTACCCCTTTGGGCTGAAATTTCTCCTGTGGTTTGTCAGGCGTACTGTGAAAAGTTTCCCTCTGGAATGGCTTGTAAAGTTTCATTTGCTCATATTCAACAATATTTACATTTTCAAGGTTTAAGTTACACAGAACAGCCTTCTTATTTAGAGAAAATGAACCAACTGGCACTGGTTAAGACTTCAGACTCACAGTAATCTCCTGGTGTGACAGCTGTCTCTTCTCACTTAACCTACATAACTGCATTAATTTAAATGTTTACTACAGGTGAGAGGAGAACCAGGGTTTCAAAGACTAGTGTCTTTGACAAGCTTAAAAACATGAGTGTTCAAAACAAATGAAAATGTCTGAGAATTCAAATATCATTCATGCACATCCCATGACCTGTGCCTAAATTTTAACAGCCGAATGACATGCAGCAACCTTGATGGACACATGAGCACTATGCACTATTCACCTTTGCCAGCTAAGCTATATGTCCTGTGCTGACATTAACTACAGAGTGCAGAAACCTACATGCAGAAGTCCTTGTACATTAGCACAGACCCACCAGGTATTCAACAACCTTTCAGTTCAAAATGGTACTCTCCCTACAGAACTGGGCTTCAGAAACAAATCAACAGGCAGTATTAACGCTAGTATTCAAAACTGAAGCCCATAAAGTTGTGCTGACTAAGGCAAAGAGCTCACCTATAGAATTCAATGTCACCATTCTAACCTAAGAACAGTTTAGCATAGCACAGGATTAATTCATCCCATTTCACTTCAAGCCAGACCTCCTATTTGTGCGTGCTGAGGATATACCTGATCAATCCTATCACTCAACCACAGCAACATAAGTGCATAAAAACCTCCACACTTGAAGGTTGCTTGCTCACTTCCCTACCACTGTAGTTAAATGACCAGGTTTGTGAGTCTGCCAAGAAACTGAGTCACTACTCAAATGGACCCATTTGAGAAGTGACTTGCTAGCTCTACCACCAACTACATTTGGAGGGAAGGTGGGGGAGGGCACACTCAAAACCAGTCAAATTCCTTATTTTACACTCACTGTTTTTTCTGAGCTGGCTATCATAGAAGACATGCAAATACCACCACAATACACTGAGTTCCCCAGTACTCCCAGTTCTAAGAACCTTTTTAGCTTACACGTGTGAATATATATAGCTATGCAGCTTCTGCACCAACATTGTCTCCACATGTCTTCTTACCCTCAGATGAACAAGCATTCCTTGAATACGAGCTGCTAAGAAGCCCAGTGCCAACACAACCACACCAGGCTTGGAGGCAGCACTTTTACTCAGGTTCTTCTATTAACATGCGGACATTGGAACATCCCAGTTCAGTTACCCTTAAGACAGAAATGACCTTGTATGCACCAGGCTTTCTGCCTCTATTGCAATGGATTCATTAATCCTGCTGTGTTTTTTTTTAACACTGCTCTGCAGTGTACCAGCTCACTAACAGAAATCATTAATGTTTCTTATAAATAAGTGAATAGTGACAAGCATGCAGCCATACATTATTATAAATTCCCCTGGATATAGAAACCTTCTTATCAGCAGTGCTTGTAACTGGCAAAAGAGCATACGAATGAGGCCTGAGAAAAGCTTGAGGTGAAGAGAGGCCAAGACAAAACATTTTACTTGCAAAACAGGAAGATTTGGCTTCCCTTTCTAGGAACAGTTCAAGCCCAATTTTCCACCCTCCTTGAGGGCACGGGACAGCATGGGAAGGAACCAACATTTTTGTGTAATGTGAAAAGCGATGTAAGAGACTGCAGCTGAAGAAGCGCAAATACAGCCCCCTTGCCGCAGGAGTTGTAGATGAATATTAAAAGGTCAAGAATAAGTACAACAGAAAAAAATACAGGCCAGGAAAATGAGAGCAACAAAGAAATTGACACGCTCCAGGCACCAAGTCTTCCAGTATAACTTGTACCTTCCAACCCAACAATTATCCATCTTAGAACTGGGCTGTGTAAATGCAGATAGATGACCCAACACACTACACAAAAAATGTCTTCAGTTTGGGTAAAACAAAAATCCAGTTCTTTGAAATAATAAATGAAGTAAACAAGAGCAAAGACATCACCAACTCTACCCTCTCCAGGAAAGCACAGTAACATCAAATACTTGGGAGTTCAGCTCCTCTGGTCCTCTTTATTCAAATTTCACATTTGAGTATTTATAAAATGTGTACGATCTCCAACAGACACAAGGGTCTGGAAGAACTAAAGCCTCAAGTAAAGGTCATCTTGTGAAGGTCACTAATTATAAAACAGCACCAAGCTCTGTGGTATCATTTCCAAATTAACACCACTAATTCACATATACGTCATGACCACAAGTGGATGAAATGAACCACGAGGACCTAGAGGGATTAGTCTAGAGTAAGTCAGGCCGCAGCTGGCACACAGCATCCGCAGAGTTGCAGCAGTACAGCTCGTTCCTACTGTTACTGCATCGGACATGGAAGCTTCAGATACCCCCAGCTGCCACCAAAGGCTAGTGGTGACTGGTCAGGATAAATACTCTGGCTTTGGCAGGAAGCAGAGTGGCACAAGGAAGGACATACAGAGTGGTAAACACATTTCTCGACAAAACTTGTAAGCCAACAGACAGCTTTCTAAACTACCCACGCTTCCAGATGCAGTACACTTCTCCAGAGTAACCAAATGTAGCCGCCAGTGTAACCACTGCTATACAAAACCAAGAAACACCTAAGCACCCATTTATTAATGTCCAGGGAAAAAGAAGGGGTAGAAGGGCTGAGCAGTTTTGAACTAGTTGGAAGAGGGACAGTTCACCACGATCTGACAAAACAGATCTCTTGGACACCACCTTGAGGAAAGCTGAGCTACTACCCATGAACGTGCTGGTTTCGCCCGATGTAACACAGTTCTATTTGGTTTTGCTCTTACAGGGTCAGACTGATGCACAGCTTGTCAGATTCACAATATACACACAGTGGTCTCACCTCAAAGGTCCCAGCTTTCAGAAGATTGACTTGGTCATGCTGGGAGAGATCTCGGAATCCTGGGATGCGCTTGGCAAACTCCACAACTTCCTTCACTGCAGGGGTAAAACTCAGGGAAAACTCTTCCCAGATTTCATGGCCAGATTTGTTAGGATCCACATGGGGAGTCTTACTCATTGGGCAGACCTAATGTTTACAAAACACAGAGAACAACTTTTAAAGATATCACTCCAAATCCTAACAAATACTTGGAAGAAACAGTTTTATTCTTCTGCAAAACTTAGTGATAATGACACACAAAATAAAAAAGGTCAGTATTCCTCAGTCAGCTCCCAAAGCAACTGGATTTCTCCCCCTTCCTTCAAAACAACGAACCAACCAACAAAAAAATCCATGGTGGATTGTCAGCAATTTGTTTATAAATTTGCTGACTTTGGAAATTACAGCAGTGTGTTTACTGCAAAAGATCTGACTGAATCAATGTTATGGGATTCCTCCCTGATCTCAACTGATGTCCGACAGCTGGATTTCTCTTGTTTGTATTATCCCTGTGATTTCACAGTTAATCATGATTTCAAAATCAATTGATTGTAATCTCACAGTGTACATTCATTCTCTTATCTGTCTTGTTTTGCAGGCAACTGAAATGCTTCAGTCAAGGTGACAAAGGTGCCAACACTAGAGCAAGAAAGCGAGCCTTGTTTCCAGAGTCACAGGTTTACAACCTTTATTCAAGGATAACCTTCCTTTACAAGTTTTCTTTTACTTGTATCACTGAAGGAGAATCACCAAGGAACTGGTATTCCAATTTTTTCTCAGTTACAGGATGACAAAATGTTCTTTCTTTCTTACACATATACAGCAATTTTTTAGTAGGAAAGTCTGAATCCATTACAGTGAGATCAGATGTATCAGTCAAGGCTGACTGCCAATAAATTCCCTCTGCAAGACCTAACCAGAAGCTCTGAGATATTTTCAGTTCTGCTTTCTAAAATTTACATATTTTAATGAAGTTTAAACCTTTTAATATTCATTTCACCTGTCATCATCAAGGACAAGAATTCCTTTTAAGTATTCCTCACAAGTATCCTAAATGGTGTATGTAATCCCACATAATGACAGCAAAACAAAGAGAAAACAGTGAAACAGATTAGCAATTCCTCAGAGCTGTGCTGTTTTTGCAGGGCATCTTGAGTACAGTAATTGCCTTGCCATAGTGGAAGGCTCTAAGACTACAAGAATATAATATTTTGGAAAAAGGAAAGGTCTAGGCATACAAACAGAAGGATGGCAGATGCTAACCATTGCTCTGCTCGAGATACTGCAATGGTTCACGTAGATATTGTTAAAAATACAGCACTCTGAAAATAAGGAATCTCCTGCTCCTCACTGGACACAAAAATCACCATAACTTCTCCTCCTCCGATGGTCTGGCTTAACCCACAGGCACTCAGTCCCAAGGGGAAACTACCACTTCTCCACCCTGTGCATTGGGTTTACACTGTCTTGACAGACCTGTGTCCAAGATTCATAGAGTATTTCAAGTTAGAAGGGACTCATAAGGACTGAGTCCAACTCCCTGCTCCTTGCAGAACTACCTAAAACTAAACCATATGACTAAGAGTGCCGCCAGGTCCTCCTTGAACTTTGACAGGCTTCCTATGGAAGCAGTTGTCAGATATACAGTCACCAGCTCTCTTTAGAAGAACGTCTTCCAGAACGACCTGTTCTGCTTTTCTGGTTACAGGGGTATTGAGTAAAAACTATCAAACCCCTGAATATCTGTCTCCATACTGGTTCAGAGCCTAATTACATGCCCTTATTGCTACTGACTCATTTTGGTTGGATCCTGATCTCACTAAGTTCCCAGGCAAAACCCTCGTTTCATGTCAGAGATGTGGGGCAGGGAAGGGGAGCTGCAGTGCTCTGTTGGATTCAATTTTGTTTCCTCATAGATGGCTGGGTAAAACTTCCCTGCAGCTGCCATGCACAGGTCAAACTGACTGGCTGAGCCTCTGCAAGGCAGCACCACTCCCTGCCCGCCCATACTGATGCATTTAACCTCTGCTTCTCAGGAGTGCCAAGAATGCCACTGTAGTGACATCATATACTTTCCCTGCAAGGAAGAAAGGTTGGGAATTACTATTATTTGCCATGGTGTAGTGCCCAGAGTCTGCAATTAAGGTCAGACCCTCCTAGGGATGGCATAGTCTACATATGCAGTAGACAAAGAAGGGGAAAAAAAAACCAACCAAAAAAAACAAACAAACAAACAAGAAAAAAAACCACTACAAAAAAAACAAACAAACAAAAAACCAAAAACAAACAAACAAAAAACCCCCAAACAAACCCCAACCAAACAAAAACCACACACACAAAAAAAACCCACAAAAAAACCTCCATGAAAAAAAACAGGAAAATCAACAAATAAACACTTTCACTGTGGAAACTTTCAGGGGTCTTCAAGAACCTGTGAAGGATCTTTATAAACTATGAGGAAGAAAAACACCAGCAGCTCAAGTACTTCAGAAAGGTCAGGGTCTCGCGCTTCACAACAGGAGCGCAGGATGAGAACGAGGATGTTATGTTCTCTCATCCCAGGCGGTTGCAGTGATAAAGAGAAGGACAATCTATTTTAAGGGGCTTACAGAACTGGTTGCCTGAATAGCAGAGAAACAGCAGGTGCAAGGCAAATGAGAGGGATCTGATAAGGAAAGACCAAAAAAAAAAAAAAACCCCCAAACAACCAAAAAACCCAACAACCATATGCAAAAAACCAGGAAATATCCTTGTTAAGAACTCACTGGGAAAATGCTCCAGTAAAGTCATCTAAGGCACCCAGAAGTGTGTCCTCACTTGTGTAAGTACTACGGGAAAGACCCTGAACTTCTCTCAAGTGGTTTAGCTACATCTTCCTCCTGCCTCTGTTCATATCTGCAGATGTTCTAGGGTGAAACAGATGCATAGCCTGTGGGCCCCATTAAAACAAAACACACAAAAAAACCCCAACATCAAAAAAACAGCCTACCCAGCAAGAGAGATTTTAGAACACACTAGCAAAGTGTGTACACTGGCTTGAAATCCTCGCCCTGGGGTTTCACCCCAGAAATTTGCTCTGAATACCCGTAATGAAAATACAGTACATCTGACTGTAGATTATTTTAAAGTCTTCAAAAGAACTGAGTGAAAAGGGGAATTTATAAAGTGTTATTTTCATTTCAAAGTCATTCACTTAAAAAAAAAACTGTGAGTTTTCTTCAACCAATTTGATGTTCACCTACTTTCAGTTAGCTAAAAAATAAGCCAAGAAACCCCATCACTTGTATGATTTCAAATCCTCCACGCAACTTGAGCTCTTACCTCCTCCGTCACAATTTGTGCTATCGAGTTTATGTCAACATTTTAAGTTTCAGTAGTTTTGCCAGCTGTGTGCAGCTCCACTGACTACTAAGACACAGCTGGATCACACCCACCACTAAGTGTTTCACTAAGTCAAATCAAGCAATTAATATCAATATACCAGATGCATTCTTCCTCCAGTGCTGCAAGAGTAAGTGGTAGTATTCTTGTTTGGAGAAAAGCCATCTTCTGGGATTCTATCACACATTCGCTGAGTATAACCACTGGTGAAGTTCATGCAGTGGCCATTTGTGAAGCACATGGCGTGCCCGCTTGGATAATGCATTGTGCTTCTCCCTTTGTACTGTCCACCAAGGTGCTGCTCCCTTTCAGGGTACTGAGGGCCACCGAGGCCTCCAACACAGTGCTCACTGCTCAAGATGTACTGCTCGCTGTTCTTCGACACTCTCTCCCCACTCTGGGGCTGCATCACCTCTGCGGGGTTTTGGGACTGTTCTTGGTTGTACATGAAAGTGTCTTTGTGGGCTCTAGTGACCATCCCGATCACTTCTTCCTTAGCCATGTCAGCAGTAGGAGGGGGAGAAGGGCTTCTGATGGTTTCCCGCTCTTGTTTGGGCTTGGAGGAAAGGTCTTCTTGAGGTGCTTGGTCTTGATGTTCTGTTAATGCTTCACTGGGTAAGTGACCACTGAACTGACTGTTCATCATGGTTTTCATGGCACTCTGCATTTCAATCAGCATCCTCTGTTTTTCACGTTTGGGAATACGGCCAAATCGAACAGCTACCAAGGTGGAGAAATAGACAGTGGTGGGAAGGAAAAAAAGGGAGGAAAAAAAAAAGTCAATCCTGAAAGTGTTGGCGCACACACACACAAAAGACACACCCCAACAAAAAATCTTGCCTTTTAAGGAAAGGTTTTAACTGCTCTCACCAATACTACAGCAGGGATATTACCAGTGAAGTCAAGGAGTTTCCAGTGCCCAGGACTGGTGTTTGGTATGAAATGTATGCTGTTGTTTGCATACACAGAGAAGGCAGCTCTAAAGCACAGAGTCTCTAAAGCCTTTTCCCCTTTTGCCTCAAACCTGGCTATGGAGTATACATGCAGTTGTGTTAACTGATGAAGTGTTGGGCTTTAAGACAGGATCTATTAAATCAGCACAACTCTGGGAGCTGACAATTAGCTGAATGTAAACACAGTTCATATCATATTTGAATAGAAGTCCTACAAGACAGGTCCTCAAGGACTAATTATATAACTCGACAAAACAAGAGAATCAATGCTGAACAAAGCTTACCTTGGCAAATTTCCTTGATAACTTTGCCTTGACAAGGACATTTTCTGCTGGCAAGGGGAAGGGCATCATTGTGGCTGCAGCACTTTTGACCCTGTCCTAGGGAATCTACAACTGCCTCTACCACCCTGTCCAACCACAGCTGCGCAAGGGCTTATAACCAGTTTCGACTGATGTAATTATGTTCATGCAGTAGTCCATCATTAATGTTAACTAAGTCTCTTTCATTAAAGCAGGTGCAACCTTATGCGCAAATAAGTGCCTAGGGGATGAAATAACTCCTATGCACGACAAGAACTCAGAACAATTATTTAAAATAAGTTTTAACACTCCACCCACTAAATTATTAACAGCCCAAGAGTCCTTGTTCTTGTGAAATAAACACCCAGAGAAAATTAAAAAGTGAAACAGAAGGAAGAGTTCTCGTTTGTGACAGTAAGTTGAGGCAGACAAATGAACTACACTTTCTGCATTACATATTAAAAAGTCACAAGGAGTGGACAGCCAGCAAGGTGGTCAGAGACACAGCTCAACACTACCATTTCCTCCTTGCCTTTCCTCTCTCTCCAAGGAAAGAAAGAAAAAAAGAAAGAAAAAAAACCAGGAGCAGATACATACTCATCCTATGCACCCAAACCTAACTCTTTAGGCTCTGTAGCAATCACTCTAAGGCTATCAGCTTGGGTAGAATTCCCTTTCATTGAAAAAGCAACAGTAACAAAAAAAAAAAAAAAAAAAAAAAAAAAAGGAAAAAAAAAAAAAAAAGGCATTTCACAGATTCTNTGAGTCTTGCTCAGATTCAGGCAGCATACACCAAAATTGAGGCACTTGTTACAACCATCCCCCTAACAGGCCACTGCAGCATAACCCACTGCATCAGGCTCCACAGGCAGGAGAACAGCTATGTGGCTGCCCACAGAATTACGTTACCAGTCCAGGAGAGTCATGGAGCAAGAAGGCAAGCTGATCTAAATGTCCTCAGACAGTGAACCTGTTCTTGACAACAGGGCTGGCTGCATTATCTGCCATTAAGACCCTCTGCAATCAGTTTTGAGGTGGGCAGCAGATTCCCTCTCAGAGGATCCCTGCTCAGTACAGGAACGTACCATCTCTTGACATCCCAACAGACAGGCATTTTTTGAAACGACACTGCTGGCATCTGTTCCTATTCATTCTCATTATAGAGCAGTTGTTATTCTTCAAGCACTTCTTATACTGGATGTTTTGCTGAATGCTTCTTCTGAAAAAACCCTGTAAACAAACAAACAAAAAAGCCCCACAACTATCATTACAGCACACGTCAAATTCTTCTGCCAAGGTTCACTCCTCTGCAAGCACAGAAAACCTCACTGTCTCTCATCAGCTGCTTCAGAGCCACCAGCCCCTAGTGATTTTAAAGAACCTCACGACTTACTTCCCCCTTCGTGTGTGATCCGTATATAATGCCTACTAGTTATGATTTCTAATTACAGAAGATGCTAAGTTGTTCCCTGCACAGTCAGCACCAAAGAGCAAAATATTTCCAGTACTACCTCTAAGACTTTACTAACAGTTTGTATGATGCTCTCAAATGCCTCTGACATCAAGTGCAAAGATGGGAGTCAAAAATCAGATCTTTTCACATCAATCTCTGCAGTCTGGCAACAAAACCATGCTGCTGCACTGTATGACCTTCAAAGGTGGTTCTTTCACATAACACTTAAGCTGATAAACTCCTTTAAAGAACATAACATTTGCAGCATTACAGATTCAGAAAATACACATTTAGTGATGCATGAACATGGAAGCAACCAGTTCTGGTTTTCCCTGTGGTAAAGAACTGCTTTTCCAAAGGTGTTTTGTTCTGTGCCCCAGCCCAGGTGACAACTCACACCCACTATCTCTTAATGCAATTAACATGCACATGTCTTGCGTGACATGGTCCTTACCACCTCTGCCTCCAGTTCTTGTTCTCTGCCATGCACTCCAGGTCAGGCAGGATTGGACAAGGTGTGAGAACAGTAAGTACTGCAGAAGTTGGAAAATACTGTGTATTGCTAAGTGGTTTGCCTTTTCCCTACAACTTCTGAAATTTCTCATATTTAACAGATACATACACGGACTTTTTTTTGGCAGTATCACCCCTTTTCCCCAATGGGGAGAACTTGAGCATTTCAGCAGCAGAAAGGTGAGCAGAAATATAGCTCACCTTGCAGCCCTCACAGGCATGAACACCATAATGAAATCCTGAAGCGACATCTCCACAGACTTTGCAAAGAAGAACCAT
This sequence comes from Oxyruncus cristatus, assembly GCA_013399855.1. Taxonomy (NCBI): domain Eukaryota; kingdom Metazoa; phylum Chordata; class Aves; order Passeriformes; family Cotingidae; genus Oxyruncus; species Oxyruncus cristatus. The sequence continues at coordinate 3,144,439 of VXAY01001328.1, forward strand.
GCCATTAAATTCTAGAATCAGAACAAAAAAGTCAAGGATATAGAAAACCAATGACAACTGCAGGAACACGTTTCCAGCTTTTAAAACCTGGACTTAAACCAAAACACATCGGGTCAGCTCAACATACGAAAAAATACAAAACGGACACCAAGAATGTACAACACCAAACAGTTCAGAAGGTACTAGGGCAAAGGAGGGGGGAAAAGACAAACATGAAGCACTCAATAGAATAGGTAGAAAGCACATATTCAGTGGGCTTTCAATCACAGTAGCACTGCACTCAACTGTAGAAAAAGAAAGTCTGCTTACATTTATGCACTTTTAAAAGGACCATTCAGTTAACTAGGCCACTAAAGCCCAAGCTCAATCTGTTTTTTCCATCAGGACAAGCAAGCCTATAAAAGGCTAGAGTTTCCCCAACAGAGAATAAACATCTTTTCTTAAAACCCAGAAATATTAAAGGACACTTTACTATATATTAGAAACAAGCCATACACTCTACCTGTCTGATAACAATTTAGGACTGGTAACTCAGCAACATCTACGTATGTAAAGACCACTCATTTGAGTGCGTATCCAGAATGGCATGCTTGCACACTTGAACTTGAAAATACCTTCTCAGCCCTGTAAATATGCTCATGGTTTGGGGTTTTTAAGTTTTTCCCCACCTTTTTTATTTCAGCTTGTCAATAAAGATTTTTTGCAAGTCCTAAGTCCTAGTCTAACACTGGTTTCACCAAAGCCAACAGGAATTTTATTAGTGATAACCACAAAGTTACCTTAATACAAGAGGAAACTGGAAATACCCCCACTATTCTACCAGAAAAGTAACTTATTTGACATTTGGGTTTCATTTGTAAAGAAGAACTAAAACATTTTTTAAGGTTTTCAAAAAGAACCAAACCACAATTTTTACTTTTTTTTAACACAACTAGTACTAAGCTAGAAGTGTTACCTATCTATCTATCCATCTGAACAGTTTACAAGATGTTTCATCTCAGGAAATTCTGCCCCGGTACCAAGAAACCTAGATACTAGGAAATTTTTAGGAACAATAAAGGTTCTTAATGAACTCAGGGTAGGAACACCTTAAAAAAAAAAACAAACCTTTTAAGGTAAAACTGTTAGATATTTATTCTAGCTTCATAACAATCCAAAAGAATAAAACAACTCTGCCATTAAAAGAATTGAGCCAAAAGACTAAATTCCAGCTGAGTGTTTGCTGAATCACTCATTCCAGTACTCAGTTTGATTCCTACCTTTCCAAAACTGTTCAAATATAGTTCTCTACCATTGATCTTCTCCAATTACGGAAAGGAGTGAAGTGAATAGGTGAAGTCAGATTCTTAAATGCATTTTAAAAGGCTATCCTTTAGTTCCAACTGACAAGTATTTTGTTCTTTACATCCACAAATTAAGACTTGGAATCAAAAAGATAACTGTTCTAACCACAGCTATGTAAATATTATGTTTGGGTATTTTATTTATTTTGTTCCTCAAAACTGGGGGGGAAGGAAAAGTGAAGGGGCAAGGGAGAGCATATGAAAAAACAGAGAAACCAGATTTCCAAGACAGTTCCATAAATACTCTTGAAGGCAACTTCTGATTACTGTTACCTTTACTTCATTACTTCCTTCCAATTAAGTGTTTGATTTTACTACGATCAGTTCTCACTAAGGAAAATTTGAAGTAAAGCCAGACTGTATTTAAGGACTGTTTGAAGTTGGCAGCAATGGGACCTCCATCTTATTAGCATCTGTATGGCAACACCAGCTGTATTACCACACACATAATGCCAAAAGATGAAAATGGAGGCTTTGCTATGTGCCTTCACCACAAGTCACACGGAGGACCTGGTTGTAACATATGAGGGGGAAATGGTGTTTTAAGGAACCAGCACCAAACATACTTGTGACTCCATTATGGCCTTTTGTCAAGCCACCAACACTGGACTGGTTTGTTTTAACAGTCTCCTCCAGCCGATCGTTCTTGGGTGCCCCATCAGAGCCTTCGCTGCTCCGGCCATTGCATCCACTTTCCGAGGAGGAGCTGTTCGGAGAAGATGGTACAGGCGAAGAGGATGACTGGAAACCGCTGTCTGAGCTCTCACTGTGACATGAGGCTGGGCTGGATGCCGAGCTCGAAGAGCTGATGTAAGCTATCACACCCCCTAAGGCAAGAAAAAAAAGGCGGCACGTAGTGACATAACCAGCAGACATGCACCGCTGCCATGTGAGCCACGCCGTGACCCAGCACCACCAGATCAGCCATTACGTGCTCCTGGGAGCACTCCTCTCCCTCCCTCCCTCCCTCCAGTTTGTTTGTCTCCATTCGTTTTCAATGGTTGACCTCCCAGTTTGCCCCATCCCCTTCACCCATCTTATCAACCTTCTCTGATCCAAGCCAAGATGAAACAGCAGAACCAAGAGATGGAGCAACAAGCCATGGTGCTGTAAGGATGGGGGAGCTGGGACAGAGCACAGGGTAGCCCAGGGAGGGTTTCCCTGGCCACTCTCTGAGCAGAGCTCATCTGGAGCCACAGCAAAGACAGGATCTTACAGCGCTGTGGAGCCAGAATGCAAACAAGCTAGGTTAGCAACAGAAATAGGGCAGAGAAAAAGCCTTCATGTAGGCTGTGTGCCAGAGGCACAGAAAGGAAGGGCTGGGAGGTGCTCACGATGCAGAAGGGAAGGGGGCAAGGGAAAGAAATAGTACTGCAGCCTGATTAGCCTACTGAACACCATTTGTCCAATTGCAAGCCTTTGTAGCATTTCTAACAGCAGCTGAACTCCAACTGCCAGGCTGCTATTGCAAACAGTCTCTGTCCTGCCGCGTCTTGCAATCTGACACACTTGAGAATCCCTCAGATGAAACAGCTTTTTGTCCTCAGGCAGACCTGGGAGCAGTTCTGGCTTTTCACAGGCTCCTTCTTGCTCGTAAGCAAGAGACATAGTTTGCGCTCCATTTGAGTTTGTCTCCAAGACTCAGCATTTCAAAAGTCAATATAAAATCATTTGATATTTCACACAAAAATTTCAACAGCCATAGCCATGCAACTGTTTAAATAAATTACACTCAGTATCTTCTATGTTTTATTCCTCTATTGCTCTGTAGAGTCTCTTCACAAACAACTCAGGACATTGCAGGAAGGAACTCCACATGTCAGTAAAAACTAAAAACTTAAAAAGGGCCAGGCACTGCTTTCTTTTAGAGATAAGAAGTATTGGTGTCTGTAGAGTCCTCAATCAACTGAACTGGCATTACAGGTTGGGGCTGTAGCCCCTTACATCAGCCATCACCTCCTCACAGATAAAAGCAGTGGTGTTATACAACCCTGGACACATCGCTGCTTGCAGGGAGCAATTCTGACTTACAAATTTTGAATATTTCTATCAGCTGTAATGATCCCCTTAGCATCTCTGCATCAACTTATCCTCTTAACATTTAACTTTTTTTCTACCAAGGAAACCCTTGGTAAAAAGGTTCCCTAAAGAGCATGCAGCCCAGGACTCCTGGCAGAGCCGCCTCAGAGCAGAAGTCAGACTACAGGGCCGTGTGACACGTGCACTACACAGGCTGCTGCTCACGTTTTCGGACACTGGTGCCCCTACACCCTTCCACAGCCATTGTTCCCAAACAGATTTTTTAAGAAATCCTCCACGCAGCATAGCACGCATTCCGGATCAGGTTTTCGGAGAAAGGAGGATTGGCAATGGAGTCACGGGTTCAGCAGCAGCAGGAGGAATGAGACATCCTCAGACACCCGTGCTATGCTAAGACACCACCTGTTTGACACAGGTCTGTGCCATCCCCCGGGTGCTGCACGCGCCTCTGCCAGGTGCCAGGTCAAAGCTCACAGTCCACCTGGTCCATGGGAGGCACCCGGTTTCTCAGCAGGCACAATCCTTATCTGCAAGGGGCAGACCAGGACACGCTAGCACAGCCCCTGCAGGGAACTCCATGTTTCTCCACACTGCCACCGCGCCTCGTTATCTCTAAACCCTGCTCATAAAAGAGATTCTCTTCTTTCCTCAGGGTAACACCAATGTCATACGGAAGCACAGAATGAGTGTGTCTATGGTTTCACCCCTCTTCTGAAAGCGGGAGGAGCCCCAGATAGCTGGGCTGCTCCTGCATCCTAGAGAGCCTGGCAGTCTTGCCTGCGTCACAGTCTAGATTCCTTTTTTTTTTTTATTATTTATTTCAGAAGCTGCACTTCCCTATGAACTCTGGTTTTGTTTGGTCAGCAGTCAAAAGTTGAATCTCTCACACAGCGCAGGGTGACATCTCAGAACAAAGAGCACAGACACAGTGACCTCTGTGCGTGGCCGTACACGTGCACATGCAGGCAGCTGCTCTGCAGAACGGGGGTACCGGGGTGTTCGGCGGGGAAGGCAGCGCGGGGACCGGGAACTGCCCGGGCTTTGCCTCGGGAAGCCGATGGAGGGCGGTGAAACGAGTCCTTGGGGCTACGTGGGGCCGCGCCGCTAAGGCTGCTGCGGAGGCACCTCCGGCCGAGTGACGAGGACCCTTCGGGCTCTATCTGGCGGGATTTACTTAAGGGCGGGGGGGTGGCGGGGGCACCGCGCCGTGCAGGTATTTCAATTACACAGCGATCCAGTAAACTGTACCGCCGCAGGGGCGCGCTGGCTGGGCGACGAACCCGGCCCCGGGACGCTGCGGCAGCGGGGGCTCCCCGGAAGGCACCCCACACCGCCGATCTCCCTCGTTAACCACGCGAGAAGGGAGCGGGGACCGCGGTCCCCGTGCCCGCAACTGCCCTCCCGCTCCATCCCATGCCCCCGCACCGGGGCTGCGGCTTTTCCCTGTCGCGGTCACGCGGCGCCGGGGCTGGAAGCGCCGGGCCCGCCCTGCGCTGCCCCCGGGCCGCCCCCTCCCCGTTACACAACGCCACCCCCG
>VXAY01001328.1:3150435-3177838 GCA_013399855.1 Oxyruncus cristatus
CCCCGCTGGAGTCGCCGCCGCCGCCGCCGCAGTCGGCCCTCCGCTCGCCCACTGCGGGGCACGACGAGGGGCGGCGGTGTGTGTCAGCCGCTCCGCCGCCGAGCACTGGCAGGAAATGCCACCGCTCCGACTGCCGCAGCTGGCGAGCTGCTCGCTCCCATCCCGACACGAGCATCTGACAGCTCCCAGTTCCAACTGTCAGCGCTACGTCCCCTTCAGCCGCGTGTTTTCCCTTTGCCGGGGAAAAGGAAAACCCGGGAGAAACCCCCTTCGGCAGCGCACACACACCGCTGCAGACTTAGTCTCTCCCTATGCAGCCATAGGGAGAGGCCATAACGCTATTGCTCCCTGTCTCAGTCTCTCCTATTTACAGCCAGGACATGATTTTGTCACTCCCAGAGAGATTGCAGCCTCTAATATCTTCTACCATGCAGTGATGTCTCTGGGCACAGCCCCGCAACAACGGAAGAGAGATGCGCCCCCAGAGGACCTAAGCAAGGGTGTCCCTGCTGGGGTCCCCCTCTCCCACTCCCAGAAGGGAACCCGCAGAGAAAATGCGCCACAACAATAAAGGGAATGTGGAGCTGGGGAAGGCTCTTCATTAAGGGAATGCAGAGCCCAAAATGAAGCTCTGTACCTCCTTGACCCCGGGGAGGCAGAAGCAGATTCGTGGCTTTAGGGAGCGTATATACCTGCAGACTGAGAGGGAGGCAGGGGGGTTAAATGAGGTTAACAAGCAGAGGTTAAATGCAGCTAAATGTAGTTTACTGCCTCCTAATTTGGGTGAGTTTCCTCTCAAATGAGGAAAACAGGTCAGTTTGGGTGAGCTTTCTCTCTTCTCAGATAAGGTAAGCAGGTGAGTTTACCCATTTTTCTGCCTGTGGCCCAGTGGTTGGGAGGCATATAGCTTTCTTCTTGGTCCACAGGCAACGTCCACCACTATCTCCAGACCCTCTATCCCCCAACCCCAATTTTCTACAGCAAAAGATTTTTTTCCTCCTCGTATTTCCAGTTTTCTTCCTTATACCAATACCAAACTACATTTCCTAGGCCCTGCCACGTCCCTCTGGCTCTTGTACAGTCCCAGCCTGCTTGGCTGGATACCAAGCAGTGCTGCCTGCCCTGGCATGGCCAGGTATGGGGCACGATGTCCCACCCTCCCTTCCCATGCTCAGGGCACCTGGCTGGGTTTCTGCCTCGCTCCTCTACCTGGCTTCTGGTCTTTTGTGGACAGTACACAAATTATGTATTTGATATTAGCCTATTGGGACATGTCAAACTTCTCAACAAATTAAACTGGCCTGCAAAACTCGAAGGAAAAGATAGTGAACTCATTAAATGCTACTGGGAAACTTAGTTGAACATCAGGAACAAAAGCAGAGCAAGTCCTCTCTGCAAATTCTTTGTCTCTAAGATTTTTAATGTTATTTTTGAATTTTAGCAAAGCAGATGTTTTAGTAATATTTATTAACCAGTATGTCATCAACCCTAGATATTCACTGAGTGTGCTAAAAAAGAACTACAGAAGTTCAGGTCTTGCTGTTGGATAAAGCAGGAGACTTTGCAGGTGGTGATGGAAGCACTCAGAGATGAGTATGGAAGCACTGGCACTTAGACCAAAGGTCCATCTGGCCTACAGGCAGGCTGTGGTGTGCAAGGGAAGCTCCAGGTTTTTCGGGTACATAGACTCCATTCCTGAGAGGGGCCAACAAAGGGAAGGACTGCTCATTCACTTCCTTTGTGGGCAAAGATAAATGCTGTTGCTCCTGCCTGGCGGGACAAATGGGAAAGGCAATGTAGGCAGGTTTGTAGGATTCTATAGGGAGAGGCCACCACGCTATTGCTCCCAATCTCAGTCTCTCCTATTTACTGTCAGGACATGATTTTGTCACTCCCAGAGAGATTCCAGCCTCTAATATCTTCTAAGATCTGCTTGAGGATCATTATAGCAGTTTCGGCCTGCTCTTGCTCTAGTACTGCACTTTGCAGCCCTGGAGCCAACCCCCACCCATCTTCAAGAATGCATTTATTTTGCTTCTCTCCTATCTCAGATCAGCCCCTTCCTTAGTGACCTTGGACTGCTCTGTGTGCTCCCATACTAGACTCTTTCTGCTTCCCTCCCTGAGGTGGCTCTACACACACACATGGTTTGAAAGAGCCAAGCACTTCTCTCGGGGACAGAGTATGGCAAAAGGCAACTAATGGGCTCACCACCCAGCCTCGCACTCAAGATCCTTGTCCACATCAGAGGACAACAAAAAGTGTGTTTCCTTAGAAGGTCCAGCAGGTAGAACTGGCTGTGGATAGCCACGGGACGGTGCAAGCAGTGTAACTCCTCTCCTGGAGTTCTTAATGGAGGAGGTTTCAGAAATGGCCCTGTTCACTTCCGTGCTGTAGGTCTGCTGGTCAGCACTAAGCTATGGACTGCCACAGCAGTCCATGAGAGGCACTTCATTGTTTGGAGGAGAAAACTGTCTTAGAGAGCATCAGTTTTTATTCTGAATCCAAGAAGATTCCACTCTGCCAATGCAACGTGAGGGTCAAATTTTTCGTGGAGCCTCTTTCCACGCATCTCTTCCAAATCCACACAAACAACCCAGAGCCACCTGTGGCTCTGGGTGCTGACCAAGTCACGATACCTGGGCTTCTTCTTGAGGGGCTGCTCTTTGACTGTAGCTTGGCTGCTAAAGCTCTGGTATTACTTGCTGAGCTGCATGTAACATTCCCTTAAAGATGTAATTCTCAGTGGATATTCCCTGATCCCCACGAGGGACTGTGATTTCCTCCATGTTGTTCAGCTTTCCAAGAAGGGCAAAACAAATCCTTTTTATTACAGAGAGGCAGTATACTTCTGGCATTCACAGTGGCATGGCACTTCTCCAACCCAAAGGTCGGGCGGGCACTAGAATGATCCATGGAAGAGCGATTAGGAATCCATGTGTTTGGTCAGTCCTTAGACTCCTTCAGCCTCTGTTTACTGAGGGTGCTGCTCCCTGCAGAAGACTTGTGGTTCTGGGAAGAAACTGAAGTGAGGCATTGAAACAAGAGGGGAGAAAGCACATAAGATGGGACAGAAAGCTTCTTCAAACCCCTTCCCACCCCTGAGAAGGAACACAAATATTTCTCCCTCTTTCCTCCCGCCCACACACGTGGAGCAGGTCAAACTGCATGTTTAAATTTCAGAGGTTGCAGAGTGACTTTCCATCGGTGCTACAAACTCTTCTACCTCTGGGGGGGGGATGGCACAACGGTTTTGCACCAATTAATGCTGACTTAAATATTAAGTGCAGCTGGTAGTTGGATGGTGGGACAGGATGCACTTCGGCCACCTCACCAGAGGTATGTAGAGGCCGATGACTCTTTTTCCTCAGGCCTGAAGTGCTGGTGGTTCCTCAGGTTGGAGCAGAATGCCTGAACCTTTCTGTCCCCACGGAGAGGGCCTCCTAATCCTGGTAAACATCCACACACCAACCAGGAATGCGGGAGTTTCCATCAGTAGGCATATGTCTGCTTTTGGATGAGTTGGATTTGTTCAGTGCCTGACACATTTACAATAATATTAGCTTGATACCCAAACATAGACTTTGCAAAGAGAAAAACATTGTTTACTTGAAGAGTGCCAAGAAGCAGCATTTCTTCATGCTCCAACAGCTCCTGATGTTTTCTATTTCTTTTTAACTTATTACCTCAGGAAAAAAATTCCTAACCTCTTATTTGTCTTTTTGACTGATGCTCAGAACAGCTCTGACATTTGCACAGATCTACAGTAAGTCCAAATTCTCTTTCCTGGTCATTTACAGCTTATAATTGTTTACATATAACAGAAGTTATTTTATTCCCCTCGCATAAAATTCTGTATCACTCTTTTTCTGTCTGGTCAGTCTGTTTGAAAAGATCCTTCTGAAACCGTCAGTAATCTGTCTGTCCTGAATAGTTTGTGCTCCACAATTCCAGGTGGAACTTGTTCATACAAGTACACTTCTCTTAGGTGAGGCAACTGATAGCAAACCTATCCTTGCCTTTCCAGTTTCTTTAAAGCAAAGATTCACTTGCTAACTTCAGTGACTACCTTAAATATTACCCTCTAAAAGACTTTATAAAGATAGCTATAACTGTGACTTCTTTCGTACATTAAATGATATAAATAGCCATAACTCATCTAACTAATCTTAGGCTCTGGAAGCCAGTGGAAATTTTTCTATTGATTAGAGTCAGCTTGGGTCAAGCTCTACACAGTGTTTTCTGACCTCTTGCCCTACTTTTTCTCCATTTCTATTTCACATATATATCTAACTCTTTCAGTTGTTGCACTTTTTTCTCTCTTTTGAAGAGAAATCCTGATAAGGAGGTCCCAGAGGTCTTTAGCTTGTCATCACATCCCTTCATTGGCTGAATGTGTGCGGAATGCTTTAGGAAGAAACAAAAGCTAAATATAGAATAATTTAAAGCCTACCCATTAAGGGCATGCCTACATGACACAAATGCAACCAGCTTAGGTACAGGGAGTGGTGTAGTCACGGAGCTAAGTATAACCGAAACAGAGGATGTGGCTCACAGGCCATCTCCTTGCACTCACATCCTGTCTCTCAGTATCAAAGCCTTAGAGGAAGATATAAAAGCTCATAATAGACAGTTATATACTAACTTGCCCATAGGGTAACTCTCTTCCTGATTAGGCTCTTCAGCAGTCAGTTTATGGCCTGAAGCACAAAACACTGCCGCTTTTTTCTCTTATCTAGTGTTATTGCAAGTGTGGTTTTTATTCACATATATTGGTAATACAATTGGTTGCCTAGGCTGGCCAAAATTATGGGAAATAACCTCATGCAATAGTGACGTATTACAAGTAGCCTCAGCTGCCCCTGCAGATTTTAATGGAAGGTGATGACTTGGACCTTTAGTCCAGAAAGACAAAGCATTAATTCTACATTAATTAAGGCTATCTTATATGACAGTAATATCACTGTCCACCTTTTCCTTTTTGCACTGTAAGTTACTTAATCTGTCAGTAAGTCATCTATTTATCTTGAAATAAAATCATCAGCTAATGAAACAAAGATGAGAATATATACTTCTTGGTTGGGCCAAATGTGATTTTTATAGAGCAGCAGAATGGATAGTGCAAAGGATGTATGAAGAGCTACCCTTTACTTTTGCTAAAACACTGAGAGTCACGCGACTTAGCTACGGGTGATTTCTGACACATTACCCTGTCTTGGAGAAGGCATCAGCAGTGTTGTATTGAAGGCACAGTCAGCAGACAACTGCTGCCTCATGTTCTGACAGCTGCCAGTCCCTTTTCCCCAACATCCCAACTTCTCCAGGGATATCTGCATTTCTCCCTCTGGTGTCTTTTGTAATAAATATCCTTCTACGACTGGATTTTTGGATTTTCCTCTGCCTTTTTAAAATCCTATAATAGTGTCCTGCCGAGTGCCTTATTTCAAAGCACCAGTGCTCTCTAGGAAGTTAGCTAAGCTGCAGGCTGCCAGCAATCATGTTGGCACTGTGTGCAGGACATCTCTGGTGTGGTGTCATTGCTGTCACCAGATCAAACCCATTGCTTCAGAAGTCATGTAGCTCAGACCAACTGTTTCCCTTCTGAACCCTCCAGGCCACCAGAACATAAATCCAGATTGCTTTTTCTCCTAATAAGCTATGGTAATTCTTTGGGGGTAACACGAACACAAAGCTCATCCTGGGCAGAGCAGAGATGCAAATGATGCCTTCTCCTTGTTTTGGGAAAACTCTGCAGGTTGTATGGAGGGGGGACACAGTCAGAAATTATAGCTCCAGTTCTTGCAAGGTTTTGTGTGCCACCTGTGCTTCTCTCCTCTGCAGCAGCACAAGCCTACTGCAACTGCTGGTGTAATTTGCAAGAAAAATTCCGGAGTAAACTCAGCTCAGTCATGAAGAAAGGCAAATACCACTTGCATCTGGACCCTTAAAGCACAAGTTTGTAGAAAATGAACAGCTTTCATTACAGGTGCCATTGGTCCCTGTGCATTGGCCCAGAGGGTGAGAACTGCCTTTACCCATACAGGCAAAACAAAGGCAACTATACTGAAATCTGAACAAATTCTCTGGGGGATGAACCAAAACGAATTTTGACCCCAAGAATTATTACCTGTAACTAACCAAAGTATAGCTGGCAGTGCAAGGGTCAAGGCAGCTTCAGACTCTTTACAGTACAGTGGTTTTTTGCTTATCATTGTCTCGCCCTGGCTAACTTGGAGGCCCAAAGATGACTTAAGGCCTAATGCTTCAAGGTGCTGAGTTGAATCAAGGGATGACACACGGGACACTGTATTGCATCTTGTGTGCTGCTGGATTAGGCTCAACTGGTCAAATTCTTGTTTTGAAAAGCTAGTTTCTGTGTTCTGCTAAGAACCTGAACAGTTAAAGTTATTAACTGGCTTCAGAATAAAATGCATTAGGAATAAATATGCTTTAGGATAAACCTATTAAATGGATAAAAATGCCATTACCAGGGGTGAAATATGATTGTGTGACCTTTTAAATAAATAAGCCTGCTATGCACCAAATTATGTCAGATAATAAGCTTTATACATGATAAAGTCATGCACTAGGTCTCAGTCTTCAGGCATTCAATGAAATATCACTAGCCATAAAGGGCTCCTGAAATGTTACACAAAAGAAAATTGCTTCCAGCTATAAAAATTTAACAGTTAAAACAAATGGAGTTTCTCTCATAAAATCCTATGCAAGGCATTAGTAGCAAGAGTGAAAGCTTACTAGAAACAAACCTGAGGTATTTGAACTATTTTGCAACTACACAATGCTTCTTAAAATAATTCAGATTCCATATAAATCTAGAATAACTCTATTGAAAGCAGAAGGGTGTAATCCTGAAACACCAGTGTGAGATCCAAATTATGTTTATAGGGCCTTAGAAATACCTTGGTGGGATATCTCTGGATACAAACTTTGCTGTGTATCCAAACTAATCTGTACTTGCAGTTTTGGCACTTGTACGAGCAGTGGAAATACTGACCTCTGTGGCTGTCCCAAATCTTGGGTCTGAATGCGTTATGCCTCAGCGACTTGCCCAGATTACTCCTGACACAATTATATTCCTATTAAGAGGCCATTCATATTTGATGTGATGGAAACAGAGCTGGATATTATCAATCGTGTGAATAAAGACCCATGTGCATTTAGTCAGATTCAGCCACCAGCTTCACATGTGGCAAAACTGGCTCCCTCTACATTAAGTCAGAGTAAGAACTTTCTGCTTTAAACCATTACAAACAAGAAGGAAGGAAGCCAATTCTCTCATTCCTTCTAGCGATCATGGGCAAACCAACAAAACCTCCTGGTGAGTCTCTTACAGTTTTAATAAAATCATCATGGTCACTTCATCTCTTGTTACATGAACATCAGCAAATAAATGCAATTCCCAGCTAGGGTCTTGTGCTGGTTTTAGCTGGGGTGGAGTTAGTCTCAAACACAGTTCCAAGGACTGAAAATACTCTTGGAATTCCCTGACAAAATCAATTATCTTCTGCAAAAGTTGATATCAGACAATAACAAAAAGGATCATTCCTGTTTCTTCTGGGGTTTGGGGGTTTTGTTTAGTTTGGTTTTTAGGTTGGTTTTTTTGTTTTGTTTTGGGGTTTTTTTTGGTTGGTTGATTGGTTTGGTTTTGTTCATTTTTGTTTCATGGAGTTTTTTTGTATGTGGTTGTTTGTTTTTTGTTTTTTTTTTTTTTCCCTGAACTGGGACAATGCAGGCTAGAAAGGATCTTCTTAACCTTCACCTACATACAATAGCAATTTTTACCAAGGCTCAATCCAGTACAGTCTTTTCCAGGGGGGGCATGTAAAGAGACACAGTGAAATTCAAGTGCCCAGAATAAGGCAGCCTTGCTCCAGCTCTGAACCTTAGCAAAGAAACAGGTATATTCTCCACATCTAGTTTTAGTGCCTCTGCTAAACAGATTGAGGTACACCATGCCAAGCACAACTTAAACAGGACCACTGCAAAGGAATGCCCTTATGAGGCTAATAGTGAAATTTTATCATCTTTTCCTGAACAACTGCAGTGCAATGCCTAGAAACAAATAATAGATCTGTTCCAGACAGGAACTCAGCTGCATCCTGAAGATGTCTCCAGGCACTTGCCATTTTGTTTTACTGCTATTCCTCAAAACTGATCAATTTTAAGCATCAGTCTCACAGAGAAGACATATTATCAGGGGTGAAGGACAACTGCTTGTTATATAATCCTGCCAAATCCTTGATACAGCAGTTCTCAGCAAACAACCGTCTTGCTGTGAGTCATCTGGAAAGTCTCTGGTTCAGTGAGCTTCCAGGAGCAGACCATCAAAACAGGTTGTATTTCCACTTCCCATTTCAAATTACAGGAGGCACCCATGAGTCAAGGCAATAATTTTCTCTTTATCTAGCTTCAGATGCCATCCTGCATAAGGATCCAGCCTGTGCACCTGCCGAGCCAGAAGCCCTGTGGGAGTTCCCAGCCAGTACTGGATGTCACAGCTTGCAGCTGTCCTGGGTGGCTGCTGGCACGAGGGCAACCACAGCGTGAGGAAATCCTTACCCTGCCCTTCAGAGAGCTGGAGATGCTGCACGTGAGGTTGGACTTGCTCTGTGGACTTCTCCTTGCTCACCAGCCCTTCTCCAAACACCCGTCGCTGGTCCCTGTCAAAAGTGGACACCATGCCCCTTAGACCTCTGGGCTCTCCCCGCACAACCATTCACGTGTTGGGAGGCCAGCAACTGTCAAACGCCGTGTCCCCACTCTTGTCACCAGAGCCAGGGGCTTGATTAGCTCACACTTTTTTCTTTTTTTATTTCTCTTTGAGGCAATGCCAAGTCTTAATCTGGTGCCAGGTCACAAATCCCAGGAGGACACATTACACTGCGTCTGTCTTTGAATTAGGAGGTCTCCCACCTCAAAGCTGGCCAGCTCAGGACCTACTGCTCTCCCACCTCTGCTCCTCCCCACTGTGCCTGACAGACAGTCGGAATCAGCTCTTGTGACAACAGTGTTGGCAACTTTGTGTTGGCACACGAAGCTGAGCAGCTCATTTTTCACAAACCTAAACAACTACAACTTTGGCAATCTCGCTCCTATTGAACAACAACAACAACAAAAAGAATGGAGTCAGCAGCAAGCAGTAGCCTGTTACACACGGCTGTAAATAAACCCAGAAGAAATGAGATGGGTCAGCTTGCGTTGGCTGGTAGATGCTGAAAGAGTTGGTCTAGGATTACCACTTCAGGATGGGCCCAAGCGGAGAAAGATGGAAGGTAGTTGCTTTCCTGGCACTCTGTCTCACTCCTCTGCATAGGACAAAATTGCTTCAGCCTTTACTGCTATCAAGAAGTTCTTATGAAAGTAACATACAATTCAATATTCAAACTGTAATGCAATTAATATGATTTTAGGACAATTTGCAAAAACAATTTGGCTAAAACAATTATTCATGCTTAAAACAAATATCTTCTTTACTTATTTTAAAATTATTTTTTCTTAAAATAAATTAAAATTTCAGAATGTTGCCAGAATGGCACCTACTAGAAGGCAATGTTGTTTGTTAGAGAGAGATTTTGAAGTTTTCAGTTCTAAATAGATGAGGCCATCACTTGAGAAAATAGAATTCATGTATGCCATATGTTTTACACAGTTTTATAATTCTTGTATTTTTTATTAAACTAGCCAATGAAAATAATAACTATACTGGTGTTTTTCATTTAGCCTCTGAAGTCAGAACACTGATTCAGTTGTTCACAGTGGGTTGTTTTCCTTTCTTTTTTCCTTCTTGGTAATATAAATCATAGATCTAAGAACTGGGGTTTCAGTGTAACTTATAGTAATCAACTTATTTTGTGTTTCCCATTGATATGGTATAACTATTGCTTTAAAATTGCAGTTTGGGACAGGAATAACCTTCCCAGTACAAATCACTGGACTTAACTTGAAAAACTTAGTTATCTTACTATCAGCTGATACAGGTTTTTAGTCTCTGCCTCTTAAGAATGGACAACCAGGCATCTACCAGAAATAAAACTACCTAAATAAAGTTTGGGGACTACATTCTGCAGATTCAACAGAACCCATTGAATCAAGTATTTTCTATAAATCTATAAAAAAAAAAAATCAAGAATGTTCCTTTCACTTCCACCTTGACTTTTCCTGCGTACCTGTGTCTTACTTTGTGTCTTTTTCTGTAAAAAAGATCTTAAGCAGATGTTTTCCATCAACACCTGTAACGGTAGCTTGCAAAGTGAAAATAACACACAATTTTCTGTTTTGGTTAAAAAGTTTACTGTGACTTTCTTTAACGTGCATTGACAAAACTGCTTTCCAAATAGTCAAACATGACAAACTTATAAAACATCATTTTTATATATGGCTCTGAAAGAACTGAAAATGCAAAGCTCAAAACACATTATTTATAAAGGTTGCATAACTTGCTATCTAAACTCATCTACTAATCATGAAACCCATGAGAGGCATGTGGATTGTAACAGCAGATGAGTTGAAGGGCCGTGATTCTCATACAAGGAAAGGGTTCAAATAATTGCTTGTTAGTCACAGAAAAACAATGCTGGAAGAAAACTGTATGAATAAATGAATGAGTGAACACTGGACTAATGAGCTACTTCCTCTGCTTGGCGTATGAGCTCTCTGGGGATGACGACTCATTTAGTTACACGTGTGAACACGATCCAGAGTTAACAAGGTCTTGGTTTCTGCCTACTGCTCTGACTGACACACAGTCTGCTGATGAGGCTTGGGAGACCGTGTTGGATGCAGTGCCTCTCACAGCACCAAATGAGAACCATCCTTCTGCTCTGGGTCTGGTGAAGTGCAGCTGCTGTCTGGGTTGGGGTAGCAGATTGACTCCAGAGACAGAGGCATGTGGAGCTAGTTCTGTGCTGAGGACCTTTGGGTGCTGCCAGGTTTATACCGTGGGGCCTGCACCACACACACCTGGCTGATGAACCCTGCGTGACCCTGGCCATCTGTAGCCTCCTCTACAGCACCAGGCAGCACCAGCGTGCTAACAAGCCCCACTGAGAGCCAGTTTACTTGTCCTCTTCTTTGTTCTCCTGCTTTTCTTCCCCCCCACCCCCGCCCCCATCCTTCAATGTGCCTCTCTATTCTTGTGTTTCCAAGGGAACTCCTCAGCTTGCACGTGGACAGCCAGCCTGGGTTCAGAGGCATTCCTCCACTGCTCTTTTGCAAGAAGATAGACTGGAAAACCCCTATAGAGTCAGCCAGAGCCCATCGTATTGACTAGCAAGGGTTTTTCTAAGGCCTGGCACCAGAAAGGCAATGCAGGGAGCAGGCTTGGAAGGGGGCTACCTGCCATCTGAGAGAGCAATTGATCTTATCAGAACTAGGCTTAATTTAATCACTCATCTGCTCCCACTGAGCTCCCTGATCTTCAGGATACCCCAGGTCTCCATTTCCCTGAATGATGGAGAGATGACAGTGTTTAATGAGATTAAATGTCATCTTCATTACATAAGAGCCTTTAATTATATCATTGAACATCATTTGATACTGAAGAAAAGCATGCTCTCTTAAATTTCAGGCATGACAAGGGTCCCAGAAGAACTGGGTTCCAGTCCTGGCTTTGGCAGGGGCCTCTCGGGCACATTAGGTAAGAGCAGGATAGCCACGGAATTAAAGATTGTGTAAGCAGTGCAGCTCAGACACTTCCTAACTGTAGGGAATGAGACTTTGCAACCTAAACACTCTGTGTATAATTATTAAATTGAAGTTGATTCAGAACCTTGACACATGAATGACCCTCAAGCCCTCCATCCTTTCATACAGCTTTACATTTCAAGCAATTACTTAAAAGGACTGGATCAAAAAGCTGGTGCTTGCTGAAAGCCTCAGAAAAGAGTGTTCAGCTGAAATCCAAATTGCTTTTTTTCTGGCTGATGCTGTGTTTCCATCACTCTGGATATTTTGGCTGGATACTCTCAGAACTAGACCTGTGTGTGCTGCAAAAAAGATGTTCAGGGCAAAAGTCACAATGTTTTTTCCCATCTTGGAGAGTGAGTAGATAATAGAGTAGGAATCATGCTCTATTTTTAGAGTCTAGCTTTTTTAATTCATTAGCTGTATGGAAGTCTTCACAGGCAGTCACTTTTCTCTATTGGGTCAAGGCTGGTGAACAACTGCCGCATTACAAGGACAGAGATAAGTAAGAAAGTAGAGCTATAACTCTTCTCCATCACTAATTACTTCATTCCAAGACCCACACAAAATCACCAGCGAAATCCCATGACCTTCTGCTGAAATAAAGGAGCCAACTGCCTTCTCCATCAGCACCTGTGCCTTCTGCAGGCAGCAGGCCCGTGTCCCTCACCCAGCAGCACACAACTGCCTCGCAGAGACAATGCAAGGAAACAATTACACTCCCTGTTGATTAGTGAGTCCCTACTTTTCAACATGGCTAGTGTTGCCAAGTAATGAGCACTTCTTTTAGCTATGTGGAAGGGAGTTTACTACTTGCTTATTTAAAGAACACGCTAAATCACACAGTGTTTTTACACATTCCACCCCTCAGGAGGACAGAAATACTGTGCTTGCCTGGCCCTCACCTTGCACCAAAAGCTAAGTGATTAGCTAATCTGGGTGGCTGACACAAAAGTGAAATCCAGCCTAATAAAAGCTTACAGTCAACTATTTCCAACAGCACTTAATACCAGGCTGGTACTGTACAGTCCCATTTCTCTGCAGTTTAACTGTGGTATTGTCTTGCCTAGAAACCAGACAGCTCTTTTAATTACATCCAAAACATGCCTGTTCAGACTGAGAAATGATCAGTCCTGCAAGCAGAGCCAAGTAGATGGCTTGGAAACAGATTACTGGATTCCTCCATGTCTTAATAGATATCACAAGTGAAATTCCTGATGTTTCCTCCTCCCTTCCCCTGCCCTCCTTCAGCTATAGCGTAGTGTCCCTGTTTCAGGCAGACCGTTGGTGGGGTCAGCTCAAGTTACAGCCTCTCACTAGGACTCCTGTCTCCGATGACTGCTTTCCACCACAATCTCACAAAAAAACAGATTACTTGCAATCTGTTGAACTTGCACAACAGGTTCAAAAATCGAGTAGGAAAGGCGGAGATCACATAACCTCTCCCTAACCCGGATTTCCCAAGCCAACAACCTGCCTCCCCCCAGAAGTTTTTCCTCAATGTTTTGCCTTTCTGAAATACAATTTTAGTAAAAGATAATCAGCCTTTCTGCTTCATGTGAATACAGCAATGTCCCTTCAAACCCAAAGCACTGTTTAACACAGCATAAGACACTTCCAGTGTGAAAAGATGATACGGCAATCTGACTTCTCAAACACCTGGAAAGAGCCATCAGTACTTAGAGCATCCCTTGAAGTCACTACCATGTTTCTAATTCCTTCACTAGTCCGATAGATACCGTGCCCTCTCAGGTACACTTTCATCAGCAGTTTTCAATGAACTTTGAAGGGGATAGTATTTCTCCCCATATTTAAAGTTCAAAAAGCTACAGGACCACAAGGGGAAACCTCAGGCAAGTCTCACTGACGACACCTACCACATGCTGTAAGGTTTGAAAGCTGGCAAAGGACGCAGCATTAGTGCTGACTGCCCTGTCACCTGTTATTACCTTCCCCCATCAATGGCAAGGGTCCCAAACAGTTTAACAACACCCAGTACACAGCATCACCACTCTCGAAGCTGTTGCCTTATAAAAAAAAATTTAAAAATCATAGAATGGTTTGGGTTGGAAGGGACCTTAAAGATCATGGGCAGAGACACCTTCCAATAGACGAGGTTGATCACACAACAGAAGTCCCAAAGGAATGGACGTGCTGGCTATACAGGTGCCACCTTAAGCTCTTAAATACGCAAAGCAGAAAGATCAGCCCCCTCTGCAACAACTCCCTAAATGCTCAGGGGAGACCTCACTGACTGAATGTGCACTGAGGAACTTCCACTACCTGTCCGACACCATCACAGGAGCTGCTCTCAAGAGAACTAATGCTTCTTCACAGGAAAAGTAAAAAAGACCTCCCTCCCTTCCATAGAGCAGACAGCACTTTTTAACCGAAGATTCCTTTTGAATTTCTTCTTGTTTGGGCCAAACAAACTCATCATGAAAGAATTGCTGCCTTGAGCTGTTCTTCCTGGCTTGAAGAACATACTGCCAAAACGTCTCCAGACGACCACCCTCCTGTGAGAACTGGAAGTAGTAAGTGGATTTTCTCAATTAAAGGGAGTATCTTGACACATTTCAGCCTCATCAAAAAAAAAAGAAAATAAAATCATTCCACATCCCAAGCTGAAGTTCCAGGAAGACCAGGAAGACACAGCTAATGCTCGGGCCTTCTATTGACCCTTCTGCCCATCACTACTCTGTGGATGTGGTACAGAATCTGTGGAAGCTAGGACAGCCATACCGTGAAGAGCAGTTATTCTCTCAGTGTTTCTGTGCAAGCTGACTTCATGCTGAAAGGTCACACTGTAATTCACAAAAAGTAGTGCAAAATAAATTATTTTATGATCACAACTGCCATCCAAATGTGGTTATTTCTACCACCAAACCATGCAGAGTAAATAAGAACGCAGCTCTCTAGCAAGAGAGACATTCTCTGTTCTGGTATCAAAAGGCAGATCTAAGAAATACTGTTTCCACTGCAAAATGAACAGGTTGGAATCTTGACAAATTAAGCAATACCTAGTCTACAGTCACTATTTTATTCCGCCTAAAACTTTATCGCTCTTAGTGTTCACACTTACAATAGTGTGCACTTAAATGAACGGAGCAAGCTTTACCTCTCTGTTCTGGGCTTAAGTTGATTTAGACAATGTTTGTAGCTAAGAGAGGCCCAAGAGCTGGTTTGACACTGAAGACATACAAAACACAGAACTGGAAAAATAAAATTGTCATGAGTGTTTAATGACCTATAAAAAATAAACAAGCACTTTCAGTTTGTATCTCATTGCACAGGATCAAAGCTGGCCTTCAGTCTAAGCACAGGACACAGAGACCCCAACCCTTACCAAAAGTGAAACCTGTCACAGAACTCTAAACTCGGGACCTACAACCTTCGTAAGTATCAAATTACATTTTCAAAAGTCTGTCAAACTATGGAAACAAGGGACCTCCTGGAGAATTCTACACTTGTGCACATACACGAAGAAGCAGCAGAAGCACTTGTGGAATTTAAGAACCCGCATCAGCTTTATTAGATGGTTATGTTTACAAGGATTAGCGGTAGCGGTGCAGCTGCAGGGTGTTGCGCCTTCTCCAGGCGGCGCGACGGGAGCCACCGATGGTGTGGTGGAACTTGTGGCCCTTGCCAAGGCCACGACTCTTCCGCCCGGCCGACGTCAGCCCACGCATCTCCCTGTGCTTGTGGACGGGCTTGGTGATCCATTGGGTATCGGGGTTGCGCCTGATGGTCTTATGGAAGGGATCGATCAGAATCACTTCAAAAAACTTGTAAGTGGAATCTTCACCAACCCAATACGAGTTCAAGACTCTCAGAGCCCCACAGTGACGGCCAGCACGTTCCTAAGGGAAAAAATAAATGCAAAGGGCTGTAAAATCATGGATGCTGGGCACTCTTCATGCAGAAAGATACGACTTAAACATAGAATTTCAATTTTCCCCAAGAGACCCTCTTTTCCTGAAAGAACTCCTCCCCTTCCCGTTGCAAAGGTGCAAGAAAAGTAACAGCTGAAAGGAATGCTGTGTTTAAAAAAAAAAAAAGACTGTCTGGATTCCTACATGAATCAGTTTTTAAAGAACATAAGCAGGAAGGTGCTTGGTTGACAAAAGAAAGAACTCTGTACACAGAAGCACCCAACTAGTAAATACAGTGTTAAAAGTAACTTTAATGTGAAAAGAGGAGCATGAGCTGCACTTGGGGCCATGGAACAATCCTTTGTGGGTAGTTATGGAAGCCCAATCAATTTGCACATCCAAAGCTACAGGGGAGAAAGACATTTCTGCAGAGAATAAGCCTGTACCGATAGGAGAACAGGAATAGCTGATATAACAAATCTTTGTACCACCGCTGGCATATTAGTGCTTGCTATTCCTATCATCACTTGTGGTTGAAAGCAGCAGTCTTAGTTTAAAAAACAAAACAAGGCAGAAAATAAGAATTATGCAACTCCATCTGCCTGTCCTGTCAGGAATGCTCCTTATTAAAAACACTGTGTGTTTAATTGTAGGACTTGATCATCACCATGGGAAAGTACAAACCAAGGGAACCCACTCATCTTCTTTCCCAGTGTGATCTCAACCTATTGCTACAGGCTCCCACTAAACAGCACTTGACTATTTTCTGCACATGTAATAACATTTTTTCAAGTCCTTGTTTTATTCTAGAATAAGAGCAACACCTATATGAAACACTGAAACACCAACCACCCTCAACCAGCATCTGTGCGGGGATGGGAGCTCCAATCAAGGCTTTGTATTTCTGTAACCCGAAAAATTTAAGTCTTCCAGGAGACAGTATGTCAGATTCAGAAAATTTCAAGCTAAAACTAAAGGGGAAATTAACCTCTTCCATAGTTGTCACCTCAAGTGAGCATGTGATTACCCATCAGTTATCTGGGAATAGCATATATGAAGAGAATGCCATGAGCACTGATAACACAGAATTGCATTATTAACTTGAACTCAACATCTGTGTTTCTTTCAAATAAGCACTTTTTTCCTTGAAAAAAATATCCCGTCATATTCAACCTGATGAAGTCACTTAGCAATACTTCTGAAGTCTTGAGAACAGAAAAGTCTTCTGCTTCAAGACAAAGGCAACAAGCAGTCCCCCTTTCACAATGTCTCTTTTTGAGTGCAGACTGGTATTAACTCTAACCCACTAAAAAAGTTTTTTTGTAAAGGTGACAACCACATCTCTTCCACATTACTACTGTGAACACGTCTCACCTAAAAGTAACTTCACCACCAATCTGTGTGATAGTGAGGTACCCAAGTCTTTACAAAAAACCAGACGGTCTTTGGAAGCTGCTTTCAGATCCTACAATACAGCCAAGTACACCAGGCATCAATCCTACTACACAAACAGGTGATAAGAGGCTTTAAGACAGGAATGCACCTCTACTTTGTGAAAGGACCATCACCTACAGCTGGTAATACATACAACATGGCCGGGAACACAGGTGGGATTTATTGACAAGTCAGACACCTTAGCGTATCTGAATTCTAATTTCCCATGTATAACTCTTTATTTTACTGTGGCTTGTACTACTTACCTATTTTTGATTACAAATACTGTGGCATACTTTAGAAATACACACTATGAATAAACCACCTAAGTGGTTTTCCGAGACCCCATTTGTAAAGCCTGTACAGTTTTTTTGTTGTCCCAACAGAGCTTTTCAACACATTCTGATGCCTTCCTGCCACCAGAATTCGAGATCTTTTACCCAACATATTAACAAAACAGCTGATTTGGGGGTTTTTTTGTCTGTGATTATTTTCAGCTTTTACACCTTGTTACCCAAATTCATGAGCAGTAACCAAAATACTCACCTCTGCAACAGACTGAAGGCTCCGGGCAAACTTGAGCTGATTAACACCGTGGTGCACAGGTTTGCCATAGGTGGCACCTTTTGGGACTGGGCGCTTGCGGCCACCACGGCGGACACGGACACGGTAGATCACGTAACCTGAAAGAAATGGAGACTTAGGAACTAGGAGAATTCCAGTAGCAATTTTGATGCTCATACTGCATTTCCAATCACCAAAAATTTACATGAAATGCTGCAAGAATAAAGTCATTATAACAACCTTCACCAAAACTTACAGCTGGAGGTGGATAGAACGAGATGTTTTCGTTATTTTCATCACAACAGTAAAGGAAGTGATATCCTCCAGCAACTAGTTTTTGGTTTCACACCAGAGCTTATGGCCCCTTTTCACTATTCAGTCTCAAACAGACCAAGAACAGCTACAGCTACATTATAACATGATTACAAAATGTAAATAATTAAAAAAAAAAAAGAAAAACAAATCACCCCTGAACACCCAATAAAGCCACCACCCAAATCCTAAAATCCTATACTCCGATAAGCAGCATTCATAAAACACTGAGGCACAAGCCATCCACAAACCCTGCTGAAATCTAATCAATGAAAAATGACCAAATTAGATGAACAGTGACGGAAGTGTAGAGTCTGTAAAGTCTTATCCTTTTATTTTCCCAGTGAACAAACACACAGTTTTTTTGTAACAGGATTTGCTGAAGTTACACACAGATGGCCACTTTCCCCACTTCCTTCCCTAAGCAATAACTGTTTTCCAATGACAGTACAAACTCCATCATCCTGCTTACTCAAGTGCATGCAGCTGTAATAGAGTCATGGAATCATAGAACAGCCTGGTTTGGAAGGTACCTGAAAGATCATCTAGTTCCTGACACAGACAGGGACACTTTCCACTAGACCAGGTTCCTCAGAACTCCATCCAACGTGGACTTGAACACTTCCAGGCATGGTGCAACCTGTTCCAGCGTCTCACCGCCATCACGGTACAGAATTTCTTCCTAACATCTAAACTAAACCTACTCTCTTTAAGTTTGAAGCCATTCCCCCTTGTCCGTCACTACATGCTCTTGTACAGGTCCCTCTCCAGCCGCCCTTTAGGTACTGGAAGGCCGCAATTAAGTCACCCTGAAAAAAGTCAAAGTAACGCATGACAACGCTTGGGCAGAGAAAGGACACCCCCAAAACCCAAGATACTAACAGCACTGCTCAACTCTGCAGTACCAACAGTGCACAAGACTTGGGGCCAAAGCCCACTTGATCTTCATCTGCCAAAACAGCCATAGAAGGTGCATATGAAAAAATTAGGGGGAGTTAAGGTTTTAGGTTGTGGATGCTGCTACCAACTGAACACGCTTATGATACTCAGCTGATTTCATCTTGGACACTTCAGTTTACTGGGGGATACTTCAGTTTCAGATTGTTATCCTGCAGTCACTTAAGGAAGCTGATGGAAGACCAGGTCACTGCATCCTGAGGCACATGGACTTCACCTCTCCATGCCAATACCTTGCTTGGCCTTGTACCCCAGCCGGCGGGCTTTGTCCGGGCGGGTGGGGCGCGGTGCCCGGTGCAGGGCCG
Organism: Oxyruncus cristatus; assembly: GCA_013399855.1. NCBI lineage: Eukaryota > Metazoa > Chordata > Aves > Passeriformes > Cotingidae > Oxyruncus > Oxyruncus cristatus. The sequence goes on from VXAY01001328.1 coordinate 3,169,583, forward strand.
ACAGCTGCCGGTACTGCCAGCAGCGCACACGCAGCAGGAACCGCATCACGTCCGACTGCTTCTTCCTCCATAGCTCCTGGATGTACTTGTAGGCACCCATGTCTGTCTACCTGCTGAACAGAGAGGCCAATGAAAACAACGCACCAAAACTGGACCCCAAACTTGAGCGTCTTCCAACACCAACGCTGCATAAAAACTGCGTTTTCTCTCCGCTGAGAGACAGGGAGCTCACAAGCTCCTCTGTTCCACTGACACAACTGGAAACATGGATCACACTTGGCAACCCTCAGCAGGACACGCAGCAGTCACCATTTCCAGCCATTTTCCTCCTTTTCGTATGTTCTGACATGTTAAAAACTGCTCCACTGAGAAAGTTTCCAATGTGTTATGTCTGATACTACTGATTCAACACCTGAAACAAGTTGTAAATGTCAATTTACACAGACCCAGGGGAGTACAAGTAGTGTAGTCTTTATTCTTAATGCTTACTTTAGTATGGTTTTACTGGCAAGTGAAAGCTTAACAGCTGCCTAAGAAATGGAAAGAACTGCACTGGGACTTCTGTTCCCTCAGTGCTACTCACGCTGTGCCTCCCACATCTCAAGAGAGACAAGGCCTTTATCCACATCTGCTGAAACTGGACTTTAAGCAAAGTCAGGTGTACTGCTTGTGTCACACATGGAGCAAAAAAATAAGTGCCATAACTCAGCACCCTGCTGATGGTGACATCTGAACCTCTGCTCTGCTCCACAGACACCTTGTGTTTTCCTTTCTGCTAAGTACCATCAGGGTCAATTTGTATTGACTTCAGCAGAGCAAGGCCTCAACATAAAGTTCCTACTTTCCCCTTAAGAAAATAACGATTATTACAAACTCCCTTTTCTGAGTTGAACACTTCCGAAAAACTCCAGGTATTTCAAAAATCAAGTATTACTTTACGTTTTCATCATGTTTATTGCTGGTTTCCTAGAAACCTGAGGTCTTACACGCCTGCAGCAACGAGCACGTGTACTTGCACTCCATCAAACACCCACCCAACTCACCATCAGAAACACGCAGCCCATTTTATTTACATTATAAAAAAATCCCCAAAATCCAGCTTATGTGTGATTTCGATAGCTCTCTTGTTCGAACTTGCCCAGCTACGGCTCATCCCTTCCCATCCCTAAAGGCCCGCCTTTTTCCCGTCATTATGGCACAGAACACAGAGAAGGAATCGCAAAACCGGAGCCAAAGCACGGCCTGAGGTCTGTCAGTGACCTGCAGCCGCTACGTCGCCTCAGTGTCCCCCCTGGGTATCCCTCGGGTGTCCCCCGCCGCTCCGCCTCCCCTTCCCGCCCCACCGGGGCGCATCCCACGGGCCCTTCCCCACGGGCCTCCCGAGGCGCCCGCGCGGCGGGAGCAGCCTCATGCCGCCCGGGTCTGGGCGGATGTGCGGCGGGATCCCGGGATGGACGCGGATGGAAGAAAAGGCCGCGCGCGAACACTCCCTCACCTGATGGCGCCCGGCACCGGAAGGGAAGAGCCTCCCTTCCCACAAACCCTTGCGGCAGCGCCGCACGTCCGGCGGCTGCCGCGGCGCCTCATGGGTAATGCAGTCCCAGCATGGGAGCGGTGCCGCGCGCCCCGCTCCGCCCCGCCCAGCGCGGCCCGGCCCCCCGAGCTCGCCAATAGGAGCGAGGGGGCGCGGCCCGCGTGGGTCAATGGGCCCGTCGCGAGGGTCTGCCCAGGTGCGCGCGCGCGCNGCGCTCGGGGTCTGCGGGCGGGGGCGCGCACCGGGGCCAAACCTGGGGCAGGGGCTCGGCGAGATGCGGCATCCTCTGAAACACCCCCACCCTACCCCCCAGGTTAGGGATTTGGGGGGGGAGGGGGCGGGACTTTCCTCAAAATCCCGAAAAGAAGACTTAAAAAAAAAAAATCTGTAAAATAATAATTAAAGAAATCATACGACTATGAGGAACGGCTGAGGGAGCTGGGTTCTAGAAGAGGAGGCTCAGCGGAGGCCTTATTGCTCTTTACAACTACCTAAAAGGAGATTGTAGTGAGGTGGGGGCCAGTTTCTTCTACTGTGCCTGTAGAGAGAGAGGACGGGAGGAAATGGCCTTAAGGTGAGACAGTGGAGATTCAGATTAGATATTAGAAAAAAAAGAAAAGTTCACTGTTAGGATGGTCAGGCATTGGAATGGTTTGCCCAGGGAGGTAGTGGAGTCATCATCCTTGGAGGTGTTAAGGAGGCATCTGGATCTGGATCTGGATGATGTGGTTTGGGGGTTACAGGGATAGTGCTGGATTGATGGTTAGACTGGATGATCTTGAAGGCCTCTTCCAACCTTGATGATTCTATTCTATTCCAAATAATAAACCCTAAGGGCTCAAAAAGCCCTAAAACCAACTCCAAAACCTTTTCAGTGGGGGGCGAGGGGGAGGGCACCATGGAGACTCCAGAGCTGTAGCCCTGGGGGATGTTCCCTGACATGGTGAGCATGAGCAGCCCAGGCTGGGGTCAAGGTCGTGACTTTACCCATCAGTCTGCTCCCATCGCTCCTGTGTGCAGTGTCACTGAGTGACCTGGTCTGGTGGGTGACATCCCTGCCCATGGCAGGGCGGCTGCAAGCAGAGGATCTCTTAATCTCCCCTCTCACCCAAGCCATTCTATGTTTCTATGAGTTAGGCCTTCCCAGCCTGCAGTTCCTTCCTGCCTCTGGCTGCAGGATGACCTTTCTGTTTTTCAGTGTATGCTTTGCAGAGCACCCTGGCTTGTGAAGGGCTACCTGGTTAAACTGGAATTGAAGCAGGACAACGCCAGCCCCTCCTGATCCAAAAAAAGGTACTCTTCATCTCTCTCTGTGGCAAACGGCTCCAAACATCAAACCAGCCAGGGCTGGCTACCCTGACATGGCTCACTGGCAGAGGGAACTGCCCCTGGCTGCTGGACACCTCCTGCTAAAACCAACCCCCACCCATCCAAACTGATTTAAAGCAGACTGAAAAAACCTGCTTCTCCATTTGCTTTCCTGTACTTCTGCCTTTAACGCTCCTGTTTTGTAGGTCTTAGTCTGTAAAAGCTAGAAACTTTCTGTGGGTGAAATAAAAGGGAGGGAACCACCATTTTCTTGCATTTCCAGAACCATCCCGGTACCATCAGATACCATCAGGCCCGCTGCAAAAGCAGGCAGCCCAATAACACAGCATTACGAACATGGCAACAAACACAGCCCCTGTCCCCGGGGCCTTCCACACCTAATCACCCGCAGCCTCCCTGAGCCTGACAGGACAAGCGTCGAGGCTGCAGGCAGGCATCAGCGCCACTGCCAGCAGCCTAAAAACCTTTAAAAATGGTGTGGGAGGAAACTCTAGTCCTAAAAATATCAGCCTCTGGCGAGCGCCTGGGAGGGAGCTGTGCCTCCGAGTCACCCGCTGCTTCGCGCTTTGCCTCTCGCTTTCCGTGGGCTCTGCTCCTGCCGGGAGCCGATCCCTGCCGCCGTGCCAGGCTAACAGCCTCCTGTGTCTGCACAGGGCTCGCCTGCTGACTCTGCTCCCTTGGGAAAGATGGGAAAGGGCTACAAAGTGGTGGTTTGTGGAATGGCCTCGGTGGGAAAGACTGCGATTTTGGAGCAGCTTCTCTATGGAAAGCATACTGTTGGTGAGACTTTTTTACTTTTGGGGGGAGGTTGTTTCCTTTTCCAGTGTCTTGTTCTGTGCGGGCCCCAAAACACCAGTAACTGAGGACTCTGAATTGCACTGAGATGAAAGAGAAAATTAATGTGGTTTTGTTGCATCTCTGGGCAGTTCTTGAAATTCATAGTCACTTACTGGCAGAATTTTAAAAGAGCCTTGGAGAAGAACCCTTTCCGTGATGTTCCCAGTAATAAAACACGTGAATGTTTAAAAAGAAACAAACACAAGAAAGTAGGTGATGTGCTTGCTGCCTATTTACGTAAGAAATATCTTGTTTCCTGAAGGATGCCATAGATGCCTGAAAAATAAATAGATGTCACATGATGACTGGAGACACTGTTTATACTTTTATCTCATCTTCTTAAAGCTTTATTTTGCTTGGTTTTGGCTAACATTTAATCAAAGCTCTGGCAAGAAAAACAGCTCAGCTTTAGGTTCCACATTCTGTGCTGAACTTGAAGACCAACCATCTCAGCTCTCAAAGAAATGGAAAAATAGAGTTGACAGTGGAGCAGGGGATGTCTGAGATTTGCTGTGCACAAAAGAAAGGGAAGAAAGGCAAAACCGGCATGTTTCCCTCTGTTTCCACATGACTTGGCTTTGAGAGGAAGGGCAATGATCATTAAGCTGACAAATTATTCCTGCCTCACCCAGAAACAAGGGGTGGCACCAGGGTTTTGACAGAAGGTGCCCAGTCACTACGTATCTTTTTCTTCAGTTGTTAAATTAGACCTTGGTATAAGTTACTGCAAATACACCAGGATTTCTGGATTGGTGCTTTGCAGCACTGCGCCTTTAAAATGTGTGGATGGGAGGAATTTGCTGGCAAAGCGTGATACAGAACTGCGTGCTAATACCCGTGTTTAAAAGGAGGATTTCCTCTAATGTTGCAGGAACATCTGTTTCCAGCATCCTACCGAGCGCTACGCACGTAGCCCCGTGTAGCTTTCAACGTGAAGGTTGCAAAACCTGGAGGCTGAAGGTTTTTCCCTGTGCTGCCGACCTGCTTCTCCTCTGTGCTGGGCTGGGTGATTGTCAGGGACACTCGAGCAGCATGAGCAAGGCCACGTTGCTTAAATCGTATTGCCTTGCATTAATGCTTGCCTCCTATTAGCAACCCAGGCAGGAAGGATATTCGGGTGCTGCTGATCAGAGGAGCTATTTATGGAGCCAGCCATGTACATGATTATACAACGTCATGGATACTGGCTGACATAACCAGGGGGAGGCCTTGTGCCTGGGGTTTAGCTGTGGGTGTCCCTCTGTCGCTCCCAAATGCTCTGCTCCATCTTGGCCCCCACATCTTAAAAAGATCAGTTTTCCTTTCCTGCTGCTCTGCTCTTATTCTTTGGAATTCCCAGAAAGGGAGGGAGCAGCTGGGGAGAAGGAAGAAGGTAGTCTCCTTATTTGTATGATTTTGGTCAAATCTTATTCCCAAGACATTCAGAGAAGAGGGCAAATAGCAGGGTCAAGATCAGGATATGGAGAGGGCTCATTATGGAGCCACTGCAGCCCCAAAGGATGAGAGGCTGTGGCCCAGCAGTTTTGATGTCACTCATGTGGGCCATCAGGCACATTTGGGGGGAGGGACTGGTAAATTGGTGGTTTTGGCAGTCCTTCTGAGTGGTCACCAGCCTCCCTGCCTCTTCCTCAGCACATGGGCAGTTGTGGCAGAGAGTGCCTGAAGTATGGATGGTGAAAATGGTCCCCATAAGATCTTTAGCTCTTCTTCCACTCTGTACTGATTTAGCCCTCAAACTGCAGAGGCAGAACACCACTGTGAGGGTCTCACTGAGCAAGGACAGAATTTGAGGAATGGCAAGTCTTTGATTGCTCCTTAGCTGAGCTGCTTTAAACTGCACAGACCCATTGCTGCTGCTACCATTGCAGGAGTGGCTCTTCCACGCTTGAAACATGATTACTGGGTCATGATCCTCGTTTCCTAAAGCTTGCAAGCTCCAGGAAGCTGACATGTACATTCTGGCTCCTGGCCTTTTTGGCAGGAGGCAGAAAAGACTAGTGTGTTTGCTGAAAGCCTGTCTTTCAGAGCCAACCAGCAAGGGCAGCTCACTGGGCATGGCAACACGGACACAAGCTGTTTCAAAACCTGTGCTTCCTGACTGACGTCAGGAGCAGCTCCGTGGCCGGTCTGAGGGCCGGGGAGCCATGGGGAGAACTGCTGAGCCAATGCATGGAGTCTTTCCATTTCGATGGCATGCACATCCTCCTCCCAGTGACAAGAGGCATGCCTGAACTTAGTTGGAGGCTCAGAGCACAAGGTCTGGTGCCATTCTCTGAAGTGTCACAGCCATGGACACGAGGGGCTCCTCCTGGCTGTAAATCAGCCACGTGTCTATGTCAGTGCTCATGTGCCTCCTGTTGACTTTCCTGTAAAAAGAGTGGAGACACAGCTGCTGTCAGGGAAGTGATTGGAGTCCTTGGAGGTTTCACGCTGCTATGTAAAGCTCTTGGCTTTGAGCCCATGCTCCTGGCTGTGTGCTTGGTGATGGTACTGTAAACCCAGTTGCACTGTGTTTCTTTTCCTAGAAAAATGTGCACCTTCGAGTCTCCCTGGCTTGTCACAGATGAAGTCCCTAAGTGCCACTGTTGCTAACACTCTTGCAAAGGCACTAAGATTACTTGAGGTCAAAGAGGAAAAAGGACTCAGGAGGGAGGAATACCTCTGTGGCATGTGAGCAACAATGTGTGGTACTGGATTTTGTGCTAGGCTTTAAACTGCAAGAGAAGCTGTTTGCCTTGTGCTGCAGGATGGGCAGGGAGAGGGCAAAAAGATGAGAGACGCTCTCAGAGCCACATTAAATAATGTACATATTGCACGGCAGACTCTCTTGCTAAACTAATTCAAGGATTCAGAAAAACACCAAAAGGAGATATTTGGGTGCAGATTTAGCTTTGAGTCATGTAGGGACTACATTGCCATAGGTCAGGACAAATAGTTGTTAAGAATTGCACATATGTATACGATACATATAAATGCACAGCAGTGTGCCCGGCGGGCCAAGAAGGCCAACGACATCCTGGCTTGTATCAGAAATAGTATGGCCAGCAGGACCAGGGAAGTGATTGTCTCCCTGTACTCGGCACTGGTGAGGCCACAACTCGAATCCTGTGTTCAGTTTTGGACCCCTCACTACAAGAAGGACATTGAGGTGCTGGAGTGGGTCCAGAGAAGGACAACAGAGTTGGTGAAGGGTCTGGAGCACAAGTCCCATGAGGAGCAACTGAAGGTTGTTTAGCCTGGAGAAAAGGAGGTTCAGGGGGAACTCTATCACTCTCTACAACTGCATGAAAGAAGGTTGGAGCAGGTGGGGGGTGGGTGTCTCCCAAATAACAAGCAACAAGACAAGATGAAATGGCCTCAAATAATGCCAGGAGAGGTTTAGATTGGGTATTAGGAAAAATTTCTTTACTAAAAGGGTGGTCAGGCTTTGGAACAAGCTGCCCAGGGAAGGGATGGAGTCACCATCCCTGGAAGTGTTCAAAAAACACATAGATGTGGCACTTGGGGACATGATTTAGTTGTGGGCTTGGCAATGCCAAGTTAAACAGTTGGACTTGATCATCTTAGAGGTCTATTCCAGCCTTAACTATTCTATGATTCTGTGATTGCCTGGTACCTAGGATGGGAAATGTCATGAAATGGGTCCTTGACTCGCAGTAGAAGATTGTCCCACTAAATACCAGTGGTATGTGGCACTGCTTGGCCTGACCTCTCTTGACTGGGGTAACAGGAGACTTGTTGCCTTAACTTTGGCATGGGACATATCTGTAAAGAGGATAGTTATTTTTCCTTAAACAGTGTCCCTGTTCAGTGATGATGCAGAAAGGAGTCTTCCTTCTGCCTTTACCCTGAAACCTATGGTAAAGCTTACCAGCTCAACAGGAGGAGATGAGAACTCTTCCTATAGAACACTTATCTCTGCCTCCTGGCTGTGTAGCTGGTATGGCCAGGTTATTCACAAGCTGCTACTTCAGATCCTCTTACTAAGTAGGAATGAAAACACCATATAGAACCCTTTACTCAGCGCAGATGGTCAAACACTTCTCATGGATAAAACTTCCATTCTGAATCGTTGGTCTGAACATCTTCAGACTCTTTTCAATACCAACCGTGTAGTTCAAGGCTCAGCAATTCAGTACATTACACAACAACTGGTGAAAAATGAATTGGATACTGCCCCTACTATGGGAGAAACTCTTAAGGCCATACAGCAGGTGAGAGCTGGCAAGGCAGCCGGGGTTGATGGAATTCCACCTGAAATCTGGAAGCAGGGAGGCCAAGCACTCCATGCTAAATTTCAAGAGTTTGTGGTGTGTTGTTGGGAACTAGGCAAATTACCATCAGATCTTCGTGATGCAGTCATCATCACTCTGTATAAGAAGAAAGGAGATAAATCAGACTGTTCAAATTACCGAGGTATCACTTTGCTCTCCATTGCTGGTAAAATCTTTGCAAGAACTTTTGAACAGATTAATACCCGCTATCGCAGAAGACCTTCTACCTGAAAGCCAATGTGGTTTCAGAGCCAATAGGAGCACCACAGACATGGTATTTGT
>VXAY01001328.1:3178550-3190175 GCA_013399855.1 Oxyruncus cristatus
TTGTCTCCGTACAATCCTCAACATCCACTGGACTGACAAAGTGACCAATGTGTCTGTTCTTGAACAGGCAGCAGTCATGAGTATTGAGGCCATGTTACTGAGAACACAGCTGCGTTGGGTAGGGCACGTCTCCAGGATGGAGGACTGCAGCCTCCCCAAGATTGTGCTTTAGGGTGAACTCGCCACTGGCTGCCGCAAGAGAGGAGCCCTGAAGAGGAGATACAAGGACTCCCTGAAACAACATCTCAGCCTTGGCCATATTGATCATCGTCACTGGTCTACTCTGGCCTCCAATCGGGACACATGGAGACACACTATAACGCTGCTGCTTCTTTTGAGAACACACACAGGATTGTTCTTGAGGAGAAAAGACAACGCAGAAAGAACCGAGTCTTGCCAATACCATCTAAGGAGACTCTCTGCTGTGCCTTTTGCAATCGGACTTGTCCACCTTGCCCTTTTAGCCATCAGCGTGCTTGTAGCAAGCGTGGGTAGAGTCCTTCTCAAATCTTCATTCGCAAAGCCTAGCCATGATGATGACTTCAGATCCTCTTACTAAGTAGGAATGAAAACACCATAGATTACTGTGGTAGAACCCATAATGACAGAATTTGCCTCACTTGGTCCAGCTAGAGGGATTTGGGGTTTTGGCTTATACAGCTCCAAAGATGTGGAGGCTAATTGACCTAATTATGCATTCATAGAATCATAGAATGGTTTGGGTTGGAAGGGACCTTAAAGGTCACCTCCTTCCAACCTCCTTGCTATGGGCAGAGACACCTTTTGACATATTTGCTTCTTAAATTAAAACTACCTCCCGATAGAGGTGCAGTCAGCTTTGCATTTTAGAAATAGATGAAAATGGAGCTGAATGTGTGCAACCGAGGGTCACAGCCTGGCTACCTGTTAGCAGCTAAATCTAAATAGACCAGCTCCTTTTGAGATCTGCCCAGCTCTTCTCTGATAGACTGTCATTTGAGACCTAAGTCAGCAAAGCCCCTTATCCTGCAGTTTACAAACATAAGAAATAGAGGCTTTAGAACCTTTTTGCTGAATTCCTCCAGAAAAAAGGAAAAAGACATTACATAGGGGATCTTCAAAAGTACTTAAGAAGACTCAAAATTTGCACTGCGTTTATGTTCAAGATTCAATTGTGAACTTATGAAATTCTATCCATCTTGAAATGTTGATTTACTTTGGTATTTGCAATATATCTACCATGCCAGGCCTGAGTGTGCAGTATTCATTAGTATATTGAGCCTTTTCTTTACCTCACTGGGAAACCACAAAGGTTTGAACACCATCCAATTTATGACTGAGGCTTCCCCTTGCAGTTCTTCTGTGTCAGCAGTCGGTAACATAGACAAAGACCCTTCTGCCTCTCCTAAGATTTGCACCAGCTAAGTAGTTGTTAGAGAATGGCATCACTCCTGTCTATTCCTCCTTCCCCTTCCTAAATTTTTTACACCTTTAGTTTTCAAAGAAAGCATGTGATTGTGCACTTTGTCGGTTCCCCCTTACCCCTGTAACTTCTGAACCTGAAAGGTGGCCCACTGTTGTGCTCTCCTCCAAAGAAAACCCACTCAAGCTGGCAGAGGTCTGCAGGGCGGTAACTTCCCAGCACAAGCTGCCCTTGCCCACCCAGGTAGCGAAGGTGGGAGCGTGCCTGGGGATGCCAGTGAAGGAAAGCAGAACCAGGGTTCTTGTGGCAGGGAGGATTGGATGGTGCCAGTACCTTCCTAGGACACTGACTAGCTTTGCTAGTCTTACCACAACTTGCCTGGGCCATGTTTGAATGGATACCAGGAAAGCATTTGAATGGGACGGTACTAACAAGAAGTGTAAATATAATTGTCAGCAAGATGTAGCTAGTACATGGTCTGGGCTTTACAAGCAAGGCCTTGAATAAGGTGGCATAGGCATTTCTAAAAATTATCTGTGTTTACTTAGGAAATTACTTGCATATACTGCCTCCCTCAGTGCATGTAGGTGAAATTTCACCTCTGGAATCTGATACTGGTGCATAAATTCCAACTCCCTCTTAAGTGCCCCTCCTATTTCACATCAAAATTTGTTGTTCTATTCTGCTGAATTAAATCCCAGGTCTTAAATTTTCCCCTTCATTTTCAAATAGGATGTTAAAAGACATAATTTTCACTGCTGCTTTTAATCCCATTAAGAAGAGATTGCCACAGGATAACATGGATATACTGGATGTCATTGAATTACAGTGCAGCATTTAGATGACAAAAAAACTGTACAAGATTATTCATTGCTTTCTCAAAAGAAAACTTAGATACTTATGGTTCATTCCTTCTTGCCAAAGCTGTATTTACTGATGCTAGATATTTCCTTGACCTGTCTGTACAAAGCACTATATTCTTGCTCTGCCTTGTTGCAATGTCTGCACAACAGTGCTATATCCAGAAAGGGCTCCATTACTACCTCAGTCTTTAAAAATACCCCTATAACACATTCCACAACCACACAGAATGCGTTTGTGCTTCCTTTTTTTATTAACCTTTGTTTTGTCCTTCTGTTCTTAGTTTTGCTCCCACACATTAGCATGGCTATATTTGGAGGCGAGATAAATTAAATCATTGGAAACCTAATAAGAGTTTGATTTTATGAAGACTGCGCAGAGAGGGGCAAAAAGAACAGCTTGTGCCAGTTTCCTGCACAGGAATGCTGCATACATCATGGGAAACCATCAGCGTGGGTGGAATGCTTCAGCTTGTTTGTCAATGTGAAGTATTTTGAATAGTGTCGTTGAATATAGCAAAATCCTTATTTTCACAGGCCAGATAATCCCTCGTGTTTCCTTAAACAATGCACTAAAATGGTCCCTTTTTGGCAGACAAAGAGAATAATGCAGGACTCATTATTGTAGCCCTGCAACAGCAAACAATTGTATATAGGAGTGCAGTGGAGGCAAAAACATGGGTTGCAGAGGGTTTATATGAATACTTAAAATCAAGTCTGAAAGGGGCCCAGCTACACTGTACATAGGTTGTTTGGACCTGTAGCCTTATGCACCTGCATCCAGGAGAAACACAAAGCTAAGGTGATTTATGTGTTTCCAGGTTTGTCTTGGGAAAAAAATAATGGTTTAAATTAGTTCAAAGCAAGCTGCCTTGAATTACCTCACATTTACCATAGGCAGAGGAGGAGGGAAGGAGGGCCGGTATGCAGACAGTCACCATGGAACAGGTGATACACAAGATCAAACCTTATTACCTTGTGCATGCTCTTACCTTGCAGTAGATGAACTTGCTCCTATTAGCAAATCTGAGTCATTTTAAATCCCTAAGGGATGGAAAAAGCTCCCTGTGCATTTGATTAAATAGGGTATGCAACTTTTTTTGTATGCAAACATCCCCTTCCCTTTCTGGCTTGATTTCACTTCTTGCTTAGATGTACCACCAATGCACATTCATTTCCAGAATTATTCCTCTGGCTGCTGCTTCTGCAGTGTGATCCAGCTCATTATGAAGCAAAGAAGTAGGCTTATGATGTTAGTACTTGACTATCTGGTGTTTCTCAGCTGTTCTTCCAGAAGGGTATGTTCAGGCAGGCCTGTTTGCCGCATGTTTGGCACAGAACTGGTACACTGGGTGGTTAGAGTTTGGAAAACCTGGGGGGAGAACACACATCTTATCCTATTCCGAATGTGCATGTTGTACAGATTAATTTTACAGGCATAATCACGTGCTTATATATTAGGTGGTTGTATTTACAGCGGTGCTATTGGAAATAGCTAGTGCGGTCATCTATTCAAATACAGCCCTCCATGGGAATGCCAGGCAAGGTTGGGTCCATGTCAAGTCACACAGGAAAACATGCACTGAAAGCTACTGTGGGGTAAAATTCCACTGTCCTGCAAGTAAGTATTACAGTGGTGCTTTACCTATAGCGGTTGAACTTTCCTGCTTGTTTTCAAACAGGTTTAGAAGAGGGTGCCACAATGGAAGACGTGTATTTGGCGTCGGTGGAGACAGACCGAGGCGTGAAGGAACAGTTACGGCTGTATGACACCAGAGGTCTGCAGGAGGGCGTGGAATTGCCAAAACACTACTTCTCTGTTGCTGATGGCTTTGTTCTGGTGTATGCTGTGACCAGCCTTGAAGCCTTCCAAAGAGTTGAACTGCTCAAAAAGGAGATCGATGTCTTTAGGGACAAAAAGGAGGTAAATGCATGGTTGGCTAAATGCTGTATCAGTGATAGGAAGTTAAGATGTCAAAGAATAGATTTTGTTTCTGTAAAACTTACATACAAAGGAAAACAAATGTACCCACAGCCTTGGGCAACCCAGCAAAAGGAAGCTTTCTCGTGGTGGAGAAGTCTAATTCACATGCCATGCAGGTCATTCAAAAGAATGCTTTTTGTTTTCTCTTCCTTATTTCCTCTAGTAGAGCTAAAATTCAGTCAGCTGAATGCACCAGCCAGGACACTTATGACTAATAAAACATATGGTCTACAGCAGTGCAGCTCATATGTTTTCTTAGATATTGTACAGGGGAAGTCAAGTGCATAGAATAATATAGCGAAGGGCATTATCTTTGTTTGTTTTGTATTCATGTACTTGATGGCTTACAAACTAGTGTAATTGACAATGGGTCTCCCAGACATTAGTCAATTGGCAAAGCAGCTTTAATGTATTTTAACAACCATATTGAATCAATTCAATTGTGTGAAATGACTGCTCTATTTTCCCTTAGAAAGCAGCTAGTGTTTTCAGCTGACAGTGTTCCAGCTTAGCTAAACAAATATAACTTGCATGTGGCATTAGCATTATGGCTTTTCGTACAGTATCTTTATATTCTCAAGTAGTTTTCTCTGCTAAAAGTCTTTAGCCTACAGCTCTCCAAATGCTTGTTTTATGCTGTTTGGCGGAAAAAAAAGTGCATGAAGAATTAATTGGATAATGGTAGGGAGAGACTTTCCAAAAATGTTACTTGTTTTGTACTGACAGCACACAGGGTGGTGGAGGAAGGCAGGCTCAAGTTTGACAGCAGAACGAATATGCAGTCACAGGAGAGGTATGTTAGCTGGTAGAGCTGGTGTGAGCTGCAGACTGTCACGTATATCAGGGATACAGGAGTCAGTCATAACTCCCCTGCAGGGCAAGGAAAGGTGGACAAGCAGGAAATTTTTCCCAGGTGCTGTGTTTTGTGAGGGCCCTGATTTGTTACTCTACAACATCTTGTAATGAGGAGAGGGAGTCACAGCTCCAACAGGATCTGCATCCCGCTGTTCTCTGCTACCTGTCAGAACTTCTCTCTCATTGCATGCAGGTATTTTAGAAAACAGCTTGCTTACCCTTTTGTGAGTTTTACTGAGGATAACATAGTCAAAAGAGTGGTGCCCACAATAGGATGGATAAGTTACTTTCATTCCTGTGATTTCTAATCCATATAAAGTAGGCTTTGAAGCATAGAAGGTGAGATCAGGAGTCCTATCTTAAGATAGCTGTTAATCAGTGGATTAATGATTCTATAACTTAAAGTTTGGGCTCTGCTAGAATGAATCCTTACCTGAATTAGAGATGTATCTCCACATGTGGTTCTTCTGAGCTGGCAGAACTTCAGCTTGTTGAGCGGCACCATCCCCTGTTGTGTGGTAGATGACAGAAGGCACTGATGGCTGGTTCCTTGTCTCTGCTGGTGGTGGGGGCTCTCCAGCACACACCTTAAAGTCTGGTCCAATTTTACACTAAATAGAGGTTGTGTCTGTTATACTGACAGGGCTTACCCACAGCTAAAATTCAGTTGGAGCACGTGGTAAATGCACATGAAGATTATAGCTTCTTTCAAAGCCTTCATAGAGGGGGTCAAAAAAAAACCCCAAACATCATTTTTTCAAACACCCTGGACTGCTAGAGAAAAGAAGGGAAGCCTCAGACCTCACAGGAACAGGACAAACTGCTCTAGCTGGAAAGAAACAGAAGACATCCTGGAGTTAGCCTGATGAACAGGAAAGAGCAAGCAGGTGTGGTCACAGCAAAACACACAAATCACCAGTAAAAGACGACTTTATGACTTGATCTCTGTCAAACCACTAGTGTAGAGATGAGACCAGAGTCTGACTAAGGACCTTGAATTGTACATGTAGGCATGGTTTCCCCTAAGGGCTGATGCTGGTAAAACATTTTTAGAAAACGGTTAACTTCAAATAAGGAGGAGCAGTAACTTCACATGTCCAGCACCACTTTCAGCACTTCCTAGAACTGAAATGCTGGGAAGGCTGCACATACCTACTGAGCTCAGCCACCCTGTACTGTCTCAGTCATACAGAAGTCACTCGATGGATCCTTACAACTATGAATATGACTTGATACCGCTGTGCTGCTCTACTTGGCCAATAACCAGCTGCTCCTGAAACTGCTTCCCGGAGGACACTGCTGGTGCTTATCTGCCCCTTTCAGCAGACTGTCCCTGCTTCCGTCCCTCTGGTGGCTCTTGGTGCCTGGGGCTGGACAGCCAGCAGGGCTGGGCTGGGAGAGGGGCCCAGCAGCCAAGTCTGCCCGGGCCGCTGGCACAGTTGGCTTTATTTATATTTATTTATATTGTGGGCTGGGGCTTGGAAAGAAACAAACAAGGCAAAATCCACAGCTGTGGGGTCCAGGCTTTCTCTGCTGCCATGCATTTTTTCATCTCTCAAGCATCTGCTGCTCTGACCTACTCAGATGTCATGCTCTTATCATTTGCCTAGGACAGCTCAATTGCCAAGTAAGCAGAGAATGAGGCTGTTTAACTTTGGATCTCTTGGGTATTGTTTCCCTTCCAAGCAATTGGCGGGGGGTGGAGGGAGGGGGGGAGAAGGGGGAAGTCCTGAGTATCCTATGAGGAAAACAAGCTCCCAACCCACAAGTAGATGAGGCTAATTCAAATCCCAGACCCTGATCTTCCAAACGACATGCAACTTACCTTGTGCCAGGGCTAAGTTAAAGGACAGGTCTGAACTGTGTAGCTACTTGCCTACTGTTTAAAAGGATTGTGACCGGTGGATGGTTTTGGTGTAAAGCTCACCCTTCTCGTTTGGTTTTTAGGTAACAGTTATTGTCCTGGGAAACAAAACTGACCTCCTGGACCAGAGGCAAGTGGAAACAGAAGCAGCACAGCAATGGGCAAGGGCTGAGAAAGTGAGACTGTGGGAAGTGACTGTGACAGATCGGAAAACACTGCTTGAACCCTTCACCTTCTTAGCTAGCAAACTGTCCCAGTCCCAGAACAAATCAACATTTCCCTTGCCTGGAAGGAAGAGCAAAGGGAATAACTGTGATAACTAGGCTAGCCTAGCATTGTCTCCTGCTGCCAGGTCACAGTCTAAGTCCTTTTTGTGCCATTTGCTTCTTGCAGTTTCACTTAAAGCAATAATCTCATTCAGCAATAAAATCAGCAAGCTTAGAGCTAAGAGGTACCCTTCCTTCTCACAGACCTGGCTTGAAAAAGTCACTGGTGGTAAAAGCCTAAAAAAAGCTCTTCATGAGAGCAGTTATCTTGCAACAAAGGTTATGAAGGCAGAAGGGATTGATGGACACGCCTCTATCAGGGGCTTTTACTATGCCTGGATACAGCCATGTTGAGGGACAAATCAACAAGCTTACCATTAAGCAATGGCCTCGTAGATCTATAGCCTCTAGTCACAAATAGTATTAGCTGCAATAAAGCATTCAATTTGGAGAGATAATATGTTTGAAATGGCAATAGTTCTTTTACCTGGACCTTAAATAGGGCCACAAAGCATACTGATGCTGCAGAAGGCTGAGGTCAGTGTCTTGTTGCAGGAAAAGGGTATGGGGAAGGAGAAATGATTACCAGATTTAGCCACTGATATTCTGCTAGTGTCTGGAAGGAAAAAAAAAAACAAAATCATACAAAAACACCCCCCACATCTTCTGGGAAATACTAGAACAGATCTACCCTGACATGAAGCTTGTCAACAAAATCTGGCAATCAGTGCTTCCAGCTCAAGAACTCATTTGTACAAACCAGAAAGCTCTCAGAGCACTCATTAATGTAACTGCGACCTGAAGGACAACATAGCTGTATGTGGGTTTGTTCCAGCATGTCCAGTACAAAGCAGTCACATTCACATAGGTGATAATTGTGCTGAGAAATTATACAGAGCAATTTTGTATGCAGGAGGTACTGCCTGGGCTCTGCTTAGTGCATTGCATAACACTCCTACCTGGTTGCTCAGCCAAGCTGCAGCAATCCACCCCTGTACGAAGCTACAGGCCAGATAACAACTGGTACAAAGTGCTGTACTGCTCCGTGAGAGCAGTAGGGCTAGGGAGTGTAGGAGGCTGCCTTTTGGGAATATCCCCATGGAAAACACCCAGAAACACCTGTACACACAGCTTTGGACTTAACTCGCTGCACATTGTCCAGCAGCAGGAGTGCAACTGTATGTGCTGTGTTGACTCAGCACTGGCAAAGGTAAACCTGTGCTGCAGGAATCTGCTGTCCTAGGTCAGCCTGTCAGTAAAGTTAACAAAAGGGAATATATGTAGGGACAGAGTGAGCAACTGTTCCCAGAGACAGTGGCCAGTTTTTGGCATCTTAACAACCTCCTGTACTAAATGATGCTACCTTTTCTTTATATTTGAAGACAAGAGCGGGGAGAGGGAGTGAACCTAAATACCCAGTTCCTGCATTTTTCACTAAATGAGTGCTGTTTTGAACAAATACTGAGAATTTCACCATGAATCAGCAAAACCACAAGCAATATTTGCAGTGTCATATCATAACTGCTAAATAATGTACTTAATGATCACAATTAAGCTTATAGTATTGCTCTTCCTGAATAGTGATTAATACAGCCTGTCAGCATTACTGATGTCACAGCAGCAGTACACTTCACTAAAAATGAAGCAGGTATCCCTACCATTATAATGAAGGTAGACGAAACTGTTTATGTGCTTTGCTCAATATAGTTTGGATTGCTGTGGCCAAGGAGTAAGATAAGAGAGCAATTATGAATGAGCAAGCTTCTGCACTGCCCTGCTAGAAACATACAATTCTTTCCATTGCAACACTGCAGCTGAGTAAGCACTACAGCGTGACCTCCTCCAACCTGGCTAGTAATAGTCATTGTCCCCAGTGATGCTGCAGGACAACACTCCCTCCTCACTCATTTCCTACTCAACACACGTGTACTCCAGGCTTCTCCCTGCCCAGAAGACTCCATCTCTGCCTGCATGCTCGGGAAGTAGAGGTGACTTCAGAGCAGCAGTGGTTCACCTCCTTGCTGCAACCTCTTACCGAGGAATGGGTCGTGTTCCCCTTCTTCGGCTCTGCAGACTCCTTTTTCTAGAAGGGACTTGAATCAGCTTTGGATGAATCAAAATATGTGAAGACATCTACTAACATCACATCATCACTGAAGCTGACCCTTTGGCAAAGGGAGTACAGGCTGACAAGACAGAATTAACTTTAAACGTGTGGAGCTGGAAAGAAGGAAGGCGACTGGTTCCTGTCCAGCTCTGCACACCACAGACTCAGTGCCAATTTTACTGCCAAGACTGATGTCACCTGTAGGCTGCCTGAGCTGTGCAGTGGAAGTGTAGCTTGCTCTCTTGCTCCCCTGGACTTCCTAAATTTGACAATATTTTAAGACAAGCAAGACAAAAAGGATCTTCTAAATTACTAAGGTCATTTTTTTCAAATAAGTTACATAAAGGGAAACATGTTATCTTTGATTTGGTTAAATTCACTAGAAATGAGTTTAGATCATCCAATGCATTCACATAAGAAACCACCACCCACTGTTTTCTTTCATAAGCTTATTCTGATGCTTTTTAAGCACTCAAGTCTTCTGTTCTAAATACCATAGTATTTTACTGAAAAGTCATGGAAAATGTAGTGCCTCCTCTGCAAACAATGTACATACAGTGGCTGGTACTGAGTGAAAATGAAACTTGCTGTAGTACAGTTTTGCACAGGGTTAATAAGTAAAGTACTGAGTATAATATGGTAGTTAAAGGGCAGAGCATGTATTTTGTTCTTACTGTTCCACTGACTCAAACTCGTTCTGGGTCACTGGGATCATCTACCTTCTGCAAAGCTAGAGTCCCTTCACCAGATAATGGAGAAAAATTGTTACAAAGAAGAAAAATAATTTAGTAAATGGAACTATCTTTCACTGTTCTTCTTAAACCTCTATCCTGCTCAATACAGACTGTACAGATCAGTCACCCCATCAGCTACAACAGTCAATTTGGCATGCCCTGGTGGCACAAAGCAAGAAGCTGGCAAAAACCTCAAAAATGAGATTAAGTTATCTACATCTTTGCTCAGTAAAGGAGGGAAAGATTACCAGAGATGCTCCTGGTGTGATGCCAAACAGCCAAACAGCTGGGGGGGGCTCATACACCAGAACATACAGGGTGTCAAAAGACTGGTAGTAGACTACTACCCACAGCCACCCTGCAAAGGAAAGGGCACCTCTAGTTAACAGCTTACTTTGGACCAAGTTAGATTGGCTCTGTATCTAGATAGGAAGAGAAGTATGTAAGTAAAATATATACAGAATTTACTTTAAAGTACCAACCCAAATCCGAGAGCGCAGATGACCATGTGGCACCCAGAAGAATTTCACAAGGTGAAGTACTCGCCCTGTGAAAATGAATCTGTGCTTCCGGCCTTTACCTTAAGGGAGTGGTCCGAAATGCCATATCCACAACTAACTGCCCTGTTGCTACACACCCTAATGTAAACACCATGTCTCTAGGAGATAATCTTTATAGGTAGTTAAAGGATCTACAGATTAAGTCTCCTTTACAGTGTCTCTTGCTAGCTTACCAGGACACGATTCCTTCTCCTCTTCCAAGTCTGAACAGATCACTCCATCAGAAAAGCATCAAGATATTTTTTTGTTCCTTTTACCTCCTGCCTCTTTCCCTTCTAGATTGCTTACACTTTTCCAGTTGTACTTTCACAAAACATGCCACTTCTGAAGCGGCAATGCTGTGAAAACTTAAGCGAAAAAGTAACTATTGTGGATTTTGTGGCATGTTACCTCCTCATGGCCGTGCCCCTGCACAACACTGAGACAATGAGCAGTTGCGAGGTCTTACGCTGTCATTCATTGTATGGTTGTCTAGAACTGTCTTCCCAAAATAGCAGCAGTCAGTGCACTCACCTGCAGACCTCCCTTGTCCTTAACCATACTGTAATCCTCAAAGTGTACTGGGAGACACCCTTCTGGCAAAACAGGAAAGCAAGGGACTAAGCAGAAATATTTTCTTCCTTTTTTTTTTTTTTTAAACATCTTTTTATTAGCACAGTAACAAATGCAGACTTAAGTAGCCCACAACATACAACCAATCCACTGAGTGACTCCTATTCCACACCTTACAGTTAAACAGCTTAAGGTATTTCACTACAGGTTACCATAAGTCCTGATTAAACCCTTTATTCTTTTCACAAAGATAGATTGGCTTATAAAATAATACATTAACTACTTCTCCTTTCATATATGAGGCCATATATCCACCTCTCCATATCACAGATCATGAGATGACAGTCTTTAAAAAGGATTTGTTAAATACCAATGTGCTCTCCGTAGGGGAAAACAATGCCGACATCTTTTTACAAAAAAAAAAAAAAAAAAAAAAAAAAA